>JAWPHD010011350.1:0-84778 GCA_037043455.1 Cyrtodaria siliqua
GTTGAACCATTGAGACATCGTTCATGTGTGTCAAAGCACAGTGTAGTCGAGACATTTAATTCGGTTGAATTTTTGTTATATTAGACAGACCAAGATCCTGGTGCCTTCGACGATTATTTTGGTGCGGCCATCCGTAAAGTGTACTTGACGAGATATTCTCTCCTGCCTTACCTGTATACATTATTCCACCTCAGTTCTGTGACCGGGGCACCTGTGGCCAGACCTATGTTTTATGAGTAAGTATCTATATTTAGGATACATGTATCCGTCCAGATGACATTTTTCCACCTCAGTTCTGTGACTGGGGTACCTGTGGCCAGACCTATGTTTTATGAGTAAGTACCTATATTTAGGTTAACTGTCCAGATGACATTATTCCACCTCAGATCTGTGACTGGGGTACCTGTGGCCAGACCTATGTTTTATGAGTAAGTACCTATATTTAGCTTAACTGTCCAGACGACATTATTCCACCTCAGTTCTGTGGCTGGGGTACCTGCAGCCAGACCTATGTTTTATAAGTAAGTATCTATATTTAGGTTAACTAGCCGATCAACATTATATCACCTCAGTTCTGTAACTGAGGTGCCTGTGGCCAGACCTATGTTTTATGAGTAAGTATATATATTTAGGATACATGTAACTGTCCAGACGACATTATTCCACCTCAGTTCTGTAACTGAGGTGCCTGTGGGCAGACTTATGTTTAGCTCTACTGATCAGAGATCAGCAGAGCTTATGCCGTGGTGTGGAGTCCGTCGTCTGTCCATCTGAGTTTACAGGAGGGCCTTGTGTGTCTTTTTTTGTGTATAAAGTATACTTGTGTGACTTTTTTTTCTTGTGTGACTGACACACAAGCAAGTATGTCTCTATGCGCAGGAAATAGCCTAATTTTTCATTTAAAGCAATAAAAAAGTGCAGTCACACAAGGGGAAGGGAGCTTGTGTGACTAAAATGTGTCCAAATGGTAAAAACGACACACAAAATGTAAACAAGAGGCCCAAGAGGGCCTGTGGACGCTCTACTGGCTCTAGATAAAGTTTATGTATAAGGGGCCATAACTCTTTCAAATATCGTTCAACCAGAACATGGTGATGATATACGCAACTAGGCTTGGTACTGATTGTCCCTGACAAGTTTCGTTGAAATCCAGCCAGAGGTTCAGGAGAACTAGTCTGTACGACGTTTGTGTATTAAAACCTTTAAGGGGTCAAAATTCTGCCAAAATTCATTCAACCACAACACGGCAATGCCAGGTACAACTAGGCTTGGTACTGATCATCCCCATCAAGATTCGTTGAAATCCAGCAAGGAATTCAGAAGAGACTAATCTGGACAACGTTTGGCTATTAAAACCTTTAAAGGGCCATAACTCTGCCAAAAATAATTCAACACGAATATGGCGACGATATGCACAACTAGGCTTGATACTGATCATCCTTGTCAAGTTTCGTTAAAATCCAGTCAGGGGTTCAGGAGAACTAGCCTGGAAAATGTTTGTGTATCAAAAAACTTTAAAGGGCCATAACTCCACCAAAAATCTGTTAACCAGAATGCCACGATGATATGCACAACTATGCTTGCTGCTGATCATCCCTGTAAAGTTTCGTTGAAATGTGGGGAGGCGTTCAGGAGAACTAGTCCAGACAAAGTTTGTGTATTAAAACCTTTAAAGGGCCATAACTCTGCCAAAAATCATTCAACCGAAACACGGCAAAGATTTGCACAACTAGACCTGATACTGATCATCCTTATCAAGTTTCGTTCAAATCCAGCCAGGGGTTCAGGAGAACTAGTCCAAAGTTTGTGTATTAAAACCTTTAAAGGGACTCCACCAAAATCATTCAACTGGAACACAGTGACGATATGTACAACTAGGCTTGGTACTGATCATCCTTGAAAAGTTTCACTGAAATCTGGCCAAATGAAGGCCCTTTCTTCTTAATCAGGCCAAAATATAGCATATTTCAGAAAATCAAGGGCCATAACTCCGGTGTAAATGGTCCAATCTGGCTGTTTTGAAACTTGTTGGAGCTTTCATTGATAGTAACAATCTGGTAAAGTTCGGATGAAAAATGAAGGCCCTATCATAGTATTAACGAGGCAAAATATAGCATATTTAACTAAATCAAGGGCCATAACTCCGCTGTTTCTCGTCCGATCTGGTTGGTTTTCAAACTTGTCAGAGCTTTCATTTATATTAACAATCTGGTAAAGTTTGGTAAAGATCGGACGAAAAATCAAGACCCTATCATAATATACTTTTTTCAACTAAATCAAGGGCCATAACTCCACTGTTGCGGGTCCGATCTGGCTGGTTTTCGAACTTGTCCAAGCTTTCATTAATATTAACAATCTGGTAATGTTTGATAAAGATCGGATGAAAAATGAAGGCCCTATCGTCTTAACGAGGCAAAATATAGAATTATTAACTAAATCAAGGGCTATAACTCTGCTGTTGCTGGTCCGAACGGGCTGGTTTTCGAACTTGTCCAAGCTTTCATTTATAGTAACAATCTGGTATGGTTTTGTAAAGATCAGATGAAAAATGGAGGCCCTATCGTCTTAACGAGGCAAAATATAGCATTTTTAACTAAACCAAGGGCCATAACTCCGCTGTTATTGGTCCGATCTGGCTGGTTTTTAAACTTGTCCAAGCTTTCATTGATATTAACAATCTGGTAACGTTTGATAACGATCGGATGAAAAATGAGGGCCCTATCGCCTTAACGAGGCAACATATAGCATTTTTAACTAAGTCAAAGGCTATAACTCCGCTGTTACTGGTTCGATCTGGCTGGTTTTCGAACTTGTCCGAGCTATCATTGATATTAACAATCTGGTGAAGTTTGGTAAAGATCGGATGAAAAATGAAGGCCCTATCGTCTTAACGAGGCAACATATAGCATTTTTAACTAAGTCAAGGGCCATAACTCCGCTGTTACTGGTTCGATCTGGCTGGTTTTCGAACTTGTCCGAGCTTTCATTGATATTAACAACCTGTTAAAGTTTGTTAAAGATCGGATGAAAAATGAAGGCCCTATCGTCTTAACGAGACAAAAGTTAACGACGGACGGACGGACGGAAGACGGACAACTCGCCTTCCCATAAGCTCTGCTGGCCGTTGGCCAGTAGAGCTAAAAACAGTCACACAAGATACGAACGTACACACAAAAAAACGACACACAAGTTTTGAGTCACACAAAGCCTGATTTTGTGTACGTCCGTCCGTCCGTCCGTCCGTAAACTTTTTTTTGTAGTGACACTCCTCTGAAACTACTGAATGGATTTTCATGAAATTTTACAGAAATGTTGCCCATGAAGTCTAGTTGATCCTAGCAAAAATTCATGTTGATGTGAAATCCAAGATGGCCGCCAAATCTAAAAATAGATTTTTAAAAAACAAGTTTGTAGCGACTACTTCTTGAAAACTCTAAGTGATATTGATATGGGACTTTTTCTGAAATGATCAGCATGTCATGATGTTGGTCCTTGTCGAAAATCGTTTTAATTCGATGTTAAACATGGCTGTCAGCGGCCATCTTTGTTTACATAGAGTTATCTAGTAAAAACTTGTAGCGACTACTCCTCTGTAACTAGTCTACGGATTTTCATGAAACTTTACAGGAATGTTGCTTCTGATGTCTAATTGATCCTAGCAAAATTTCAGGTCGGCCGGAAATTCAAGATGGCTGACATGGCTAAAAGTAGATTTTCAAAATACAAGTTTGTAGCGACTACTTCTTGAAAACTATAAGTGATATTGGTATGGGACTTTTTCTAAAATGATCAGTATGACATGATGTTGATCCTTGTCAAAAATTATTTTGATTTGATATTAAACATGGCTGCCAGCGGCCATCTTTGTTTACATCGAGTTATATAATGAAAACTTGTAGCAACTACTCCTATGAAACTACTTGATGGATTTTCATGAAACTTCACAGGAATGCTGATCTAGCTATCAAAAATCTATCAGTAGAGCTTCAAGGTCATTGACCTCTTGTTTATGAGTTAGTATCTATATTTAGGTTAACTAGCCGGTCAACATAATATCACCTCAGTTCTGTAACTGGGGTACCTGTGGGCAGACCTGTGTTTTATGAGTAAGTATCTATATTTAGGTTAACTAGCCGGTCAACATTATATCACCTCAGTTTTGTAACTGAGGTGCCTGTGGGAAGACCTGTGTTTGCATATGTATTGTCATTGAAAACAGCCAACTTGCCATATCACTATAAAGTTGTTAAGGCCACTGTCACAGTCAAAGGTCACTGTCACAGTCAAAGGTCAGGGTCACTTCTTTCTTCCAGTGATAGATGGTGAAGGTTTACAATCTGGGTTCAAAATTACTGAACACTTAACACTAAAACAACACTCCTATAACTTTTTAATTTTGTTTATTTTTTTTACATCAAACTTTGCATTTTTGTCACAGACACACTTTAACTTACCGTAACAATATCAAAAAGGTCAAGGTCGCAGTTGGTTTGGAACCTTACCCAAAACATATTTCTTCTATTATTTCACACACAGTGGGTTAAATCAAGTTTAATAAGACAGCCAAACGGAGGCAATAAATAATACCCACGTATTAATAAAAAAACAAATTAAATTCCTCTTACAAAGAGAGATAAAAAAAAAGAAGAAAAAAAAGTTTAATAAGCAGTTGGGGATCTTTAATTTTAGAGTAGTGGTAGAAACTTACCCGCCAGAATTAATAACGACACAATTACACTACAAAACCATTTATCAAAATTCTGTCCAGATGTTCTGGTCATATAATGAATATATGCCAATTAAAAGTATGGTTTTAATCACAGGTTCTTAAAATACCCGTGATTGAATATGCATAAATTGAATATGAGTTGGTAACGTTAAGTCACCGCTCCAGTTTTGGGGTTTAGCCTGCCTGGTTAAAGCCGTTAATATTGTGTCTATAGAGTTTAGATTCTCAAATTATGTAACTTATATATATACCTTTTAGAAATGGGGTACACAAGTTGTAAAATTTGGCTGTTGTTGGCGGGATAGCTACTTTAAAGCAAAAACGAATATTTATTTATTTTATAATGAATAACTTTTCATGTACATTCTTTTCCAGATTTCCTAAAGATATGAGCCCACTTAGCATCTACTGGTCAGATTCACAGTTCCTCTGGGGATCAGCTCTCCTTATAGTACCCGTTATTTCTGATGTAAGTTTACATCCTGTGAACGTTTTAAAGATAAAGGATGAATTTGCCGGAACTTATGATGCAACATTATGTTGAGATTTGTACAGAGGAGCCGTGCTTACTTTCAAAAAATGTCTAATACAGTGATGAGATCGTTCCAAGGATAATCCCTGGCAATACCTTTAGTTGGCAGTTATAGTTGTCGTGGTGTAGTTAATATTGTCAGCGTTCGTCGTCTGTCCATCTGAGCACACGTTCAGTACCTTAGGTGGTAGGAGGTGTGGCGTAACACAAAGCTATTTAATACAGTTCTTAAGACAAAGAAAAAAACACTTATTGTACCATCCGTGGAGAAGTCCGTCAGAGCTCATATATTATATGTAGCACAAATATGGCTTTGCCCCAGAGGTCACAGTTTTGCATAGAGTTACATAGGAAAATCTTTAAAAAATCTTCTTATGTAGCATAAGCCTATGGACCTCTATAATTTTACATAAGAGTTATATAAAAAAATCTTTAAAACTCTTCTTCTCTAAAACCCCAAGGCACAGAGCTTTCATTTATTATATGGAGCATCGGCCCCGGGGTCTTTCTCCACCCCTGGGAACGTAGCTCCTACAACCATATAATTATAAGGGATGAGTATTGCCAGTCTAAACCGTATCGTGATATATTGCAATACGGTAATGTTGTATTGCAATACGGTAATGTGTATTGCAATATGGTAATGTTGTATTGCAATACGGTAATGTGTATTGCAATACGGTAATGTGTATTGCAATACAGTAATGTTGTATTGCAATACGGTAATGTGTATTGCAATACGGTAATGTGTATTGCAATCAGCTTTCCAGTCATTATTAACTTGTATAAGTGGTGTTTCTTAATACAGTAGACATGTATATCAGATAGCTTTACAATATAATTGATAAACTACAACAGTGAGAACTTCAAAAAAATAACAAAAATAATGGATTGCTGAGAATGTGATTCTGATCTAGCAATAGGCTGCATCTTTGCGGGCTCTCAACTAACACTGTCACTCGGCAATTTACTACTTATACGTGGGTGATGTCGTTTCATTTGCCTTATAAAGTTCGTAGTACCGCCACTGTACTTGATTTGACACATGCAGTGCATGCATGCCGCAATGTCCCGCTCGATCACTTGATTTCCCTTCTTTTGTACCAATCGAAAATGGCCCCACATGGCACTTTTAGCCTTTTTGTTTGGCAGAAAATTAAATTCATTTTCGTTATCCGCCATGTTCGCGACTGGTGCTTCTACATGAAGTTATTTTAAGTGTACAGACGCAAATTTGATATGATATAGCAGGGCTTTTTTTCCTTCACAAACCCTTCCCCTAGCAAAACAGACTTGTTTTCCCTCTTTGGCCAAGAAAATTCCCCTAATTTTCTTT
Source organism: Cyrtodaria siliqua (assembly GCA_037043455.1). NCBI lineage: Eukaryota > Metazoa > Mollusca > Bivalvia > Adapedonta > Hiatellidae > Cyrtodaria > Cyrtodaria siliqua. The sequence continues at coordinate 6,598 of JAWPHD010011350.1, forward strand.
TTGCTTAACCTTATTTCCCTCTCTAACTTTCTCAACATTATTATGTTTGGGATACATTTCGAGGGGTCAACGCAAAACTATTGTAACTACATATGATTAAAGAAGGAGATACAATAGTTTTGCACTGAACCTCGTTTTATAGAAGACAGTTTATCTAAAATGTACCTCTTTTGCATATTTGCACACCCAAATCTTCAATTTCTGCCCAATACACCTTTTTCACCTTTAACTCGAAAATAGTGATTTTTTCCCCTATTGAAGGGCCTGGGCCTCTTCCCCTTTTTCCGAAAAAAAGCTTGAATAGAAAGAAACCAGTCTATGATCTGTCTTGATCAGACGCTTTTAGAAAAATAAGAGGACTAAAGCGTTTATATTATCGCTTTACTAAAATGCTACACGAAGCATAAAATACCGGTACGTCATTGTGGTACTGCAGTGCACCGTATCGGCAGAACTGTATCCCGATATACCGGTATATCGTTACACCACTACCATATATACACTTTTTGGGCATGAACAGATGGATACAACCATCCAATCGGTATCGGCCCTGGGATCTGTCTTTACCACTGGAGACATAAGCCTTGTGCCATAACTTGGAAACCATTGCATGGACAGACAGATACAACCATCCAACCAGCATTGACCCTGGTGTCTATCCACACCTCTGGGACATAACCCCTGGGTGATAAGTTGGAAACTGTTGAGATCCTATAACTATATATAGACGTACTGCGCATGAACAGACTTAGTACAACCATCCAACCAGCATTGGTCCCGGGGTCAAGCCATACTCCAAGGGACGTAGCATAGGGTCATAACTTGGAACCGTTGAGATCCCCACCCTATAATCGTATATACATTTACTGGGTCTAAATGCTTTAAGGCATGTGCAGGAATTTTTTATGGCATGCCATCGACTTTGTGATCTAATTCTGTTATGAAATTATAAGCTTGTTTGACAATTTTTTCATATTTTTGAAGATCATCAGGTGAGCAACTCATGTTATTTTTGCCCTCTTGTTTTTATAAAATTACTTGGATTCCAAAAATATATTTTGTATAAGCCTGTGGCATTTATTTTAATTTATTTTAGAACGATACCACTGTTGCAGTTTATTTGCCGCCCAAATCACTATGGTACAATTTCTACACTGGTGAAATGATTCCTGGCATGGGGGACACTGTTAAACTCTCGGCTCCCTTGGATGTGATAAATCTACTTGTGCAGGGAGGCAGCATTATTCCTATGCAAGAACCTGCCCTCACAACAACTGAAAGGTTTGTCAAATACCTATGTATTTACTGACTGCTCCCTCGGATGTGGTAAAGCTGATAGCTTCCTTCTGAATCCTTTTCACATGTTTATTACATATTTCAATGTCTATATAATAACCACATAAGTTGTACAACATTTGAATAAAATATTGGTTAAACTAAATAAACAGTCAGAAATTCTGAGTTTTCAAAAAAAAATTGTTTTAAAAAAAACGTCATAATTTTAGATTAATTCGAAATATTTTTATTCTTTGAAATGTCACAAATATATGTTTCTAGCTTTAGTCATTTTTTACAAGGAGTTGATGAAAAGCAAAATCATTATATAAAGTTGCTCTTGTAAAATGGCCTTTGATCATTTCAGTCGTACCAATGACTTTTCTCTGCTGGCTGCTGTAGACAGTACGGGTGTGGCATCTGGACGTCTGTTCTGGGATGATGGAGAAACCCTAGGTTTGTATCGGTATTTTATGTTGTTGTGTCTATTGCATCATTGTATAAGGTATCTTAGAAAATGACAAATTCTCTGTGTGTCGGTCATGCATATATAGGGAACAATAAAGAAACTGCTTTAACACTGCCACGGCCTTGAGTGACGATAATTAAATTTGACTGACACTGCTGTGTCAGCCATAGTCGAATTGACCAGTCACTGCAGTTAGCCACGGTAGTCGAATTGATCAGTCGCTGCCATTAGTCATGGAAGTCAAATTGACCAGACACTGGCATTAGCTGCTGTAGTCGAAATGACCAGTCACTGCCATTAGCCACGGTAGTCGAATTGACCAGTCGCTGCCATTAGCCAGGGTAGTCAAATTGACCAGTCACTGTTGTTAGCCACTGTAGTCAAATTGACCAGTCACTGCCGTTAGCCAGGTACTCGAAATGACCAGTCACAGCCATTAGCCACGGTAGTCGATTTGACCAGTCACTGCCATGAGCCACATTAGTCTAAATGACCAGTCATTTCCGTTAGCCACGGTAGTCGAATTGATCAGTCACTGCCATTAGCCAGGGTAGTCGAATTGACCAATAAACTGTCATTAGCCATTGTAGTCAAATTGACCAGTCACTGCTGTTAGCCACAGTAGTCGAAATGACCAGTCACTGCCGTTAGCCACGGTAGTCGAATTGACCTGTCACTGCTGTTAGCCAGGGTAGTCAAATGGACCAGTCACTTTAGTCAAATTGAGCAGTCACTGCCATTAGCCATGGTCATCGAATTGACCAGTCTCTGTCATTAGCCACGATAGTTGAATTGACCAGTCACTGCCATTGGCCACGGTAGTCAAATTGACCAGTCACTGTCATTTGCCACTGTAGTCAAATTGACTAGTCACTGCCATTAACCACTTTAGTCAAATTGACAGTCACTGTCATTAGCCACTGTAGTTGAATTGACCAGTCACTGTCACTAGCCACTGTGGTCGAAATGACCAGTCACTGCCGTTTGCCATGGTAGTCGAATTCACAAGTCACTGTCGTTAGCCACTGTAGTCAAATTGACCAGTCACTGCCATTAGCCAGGGTAGTCAAATTGACCAGTCACTTCTGTTAGCCAGAGTCATCGAATTGACCAGTCTCTGCCGTTAGCTAGTGTAGTCGAATTGACCAGTCACTGACGTTAGCAACATTAGTTGAATTGACCTGTCACTGCCTTGAACAACTATATTGGAGTTGACCAGACAGTGCCATGAGGGACTTTATCAAAAAATTAAGAGTGGTCTTTGTAGCAGTATATTTGATTTTTATAAGGGAAGTATTGTTTCCATTTGATTGAAGAGAATAACCTAAACATATTGATATATTCAGACTAAGATCACTCTGTATGTGCTTGGCACACGGCTTATCAATTATTGAGGGGCTTGGCTGTGAGAATGAGAAGAGATGTGGGTGGGAATGATGAATGTAATTTATTTTAGATAAAAATGCTGCTAACAGTCGTATACATGGGAGTGTAAACTCCCTTATTCCCACTTGCATCAGAAATACTCCATAAGTTGGAAACGAATCCGTTAACTAAATAAACTCCTAATTATGCTAAAATTGATGGGGACTATACTGTTTTGGCCTTGTCCGTCCATTTGTTTGTTCGTCATAGCTTGCTTACGTCCGTCTGTCCATTTTTTCTCATATTCTCAAAATGCTTTCACAAATTACTTTCATATTTTATTTGTTGCTGATTACTAAGGTCATACAAATATTTCTGATCACCTGTGACCACAAAGTCAAGGTCACACACTTGGAAGTTTTGCATTTTGGATATCCAACATTTCTAGTTGGTAGAGCATCCGGAATATAAGAAAAGGGTGCAAATTCGACCAACATACCATATTCCAGTCTCGGCATATGGAATATGACTCCAACATACCATATGCCAGTCTCGGCATATGGAATATGACTGTCCTCTCAAATTGACGCAAATCTGGCGTACCAAAAGTGGGGTTACACCCTCATACAAAGCATGTTACTTTATACAGTAAATACATGACATACATTTTAGACATTAACTGTTTTCTATTTTCTTTTATTTTCAGACACGTATGAAAATGGCGCCTATAATGATATAGTGTTTTATTTGCAAAAGGTAATGCTCAAAATTACAGTATGACTCACAGTAGTAATTTTGTGATTTAGTTTTATTTAAATGTCCATTTTATTTTATTTTTAAGTCTAGCCCCCGTTTGGCGAGACATGTGAATCCACGGATTTCTTGTTTAAATGTCCATTTTATTTTATTTTGGTTGAAAGAAAAAAATTGTGTGCATACATAAATTAATTCTTTTTATATTGAGGTAAATAGAAAAACACTAGTTGATAGACAGTATACTTTTTGACTGAAATTAAAAAAAAAATAAAAAAATGTTTAGTGCTCCTAAAACGATCTGTGATTTTATATTTATTTCTGGTAAATTGTGTTTCAGAATGTGTTGTCGTCCAATGTCATCGTATCGGGCTATATTACTGAGATGTTGCTAAGCAACATTACCATATTTGGCGTTTTGGAGGAACCAGAATATGTCAAGTTGAATGGAACAGATCAGCATTTCGTATTTGATTCATCTATGGATGTAAGTATTTCATTTTGTATACTTCTATAAATGTAAGTGTCTCCTATTTTATACTTCTGTAAATGCAAATATCTCATCTTTTATAAATGCAAATATTATACCTCACTGTAGACACTCCATGTAAAATCCCCATACCCTGCCGGGTTGATATTTCGCACTATCACCCTCAACGCGTCATAGCGGGTGATAGCTCAAAATATCAGCCCGCTAGCTTTTTAAAAAGCTCAGTTCTAAAAATAGATTTTTTTCAACAACAACAACAATTTTTTCTTCATTATCGAGTATATTAGTATATTAGGAGTATGTGTTTGAATAATAAAATAAATATCACATCCTCTTGAGGGTGCCTGTGGATATTATCAACCCGAGAATGTAATGTCGACCGAAGCGATAGCCGAGGTAGAAAAGTTTATATTAATTTTGTGCATCCCGCTTGCGATAAACAACGAAATTTAAGGTGCGTTGCAAGGTTATTGTGTAAATTATGTAATTTGGTACAATATCTTATTTTGTGTGCACCAAGCGATTGTCCCAAGATGGTGGGTTCACACATAACCATGGCCACTGGGTTTCTTTGGTGCATCCTTTGGCAAGACACTTTCCTTAGCCTTGTCTGTCAGATGGGGATTATTCGGATATAAACCGTGCAACCCCTGTTTCAGAATCTATCCTCCAAGAACGTTACAGTACCATAGGAATATATTCGATAGTAAACGTAGGGCATGGTTCCCAGATTCCTTTGCACCTTTTCCTTCTCTTTCTGGTACTGCTCTTAATGTGTTAGTGAGCCATTATTCAACAATTCAAACGTTGTAAACTTTCGCCTCTCACCGCTGCGGGTTCGAATCCTACTTTGATCTCGGCTTGTAAATGAGGAAGTGTCGATTCTTACGGATGGCGGGAGGTGTACAGTACTGGTTCTTCCCAGGAAAAATGGGTGGTCTGTCTGCACCACAAAAAAATTGACCGTCATATATAACCTTACATGTGTTGAAAATGACGTAAAACACCATACAAACAAACAAATCAACAATTCAAAAACCATACTACATGCATCAGACCTTTGTTTGACCGTTCACCAAATCAGTCATGCTATTCATCAGGTATTCATCAGGCACAATGTAAACCTACTGGAAATTGTTTATTATTACCTAATTCGTGAATAAAATATTCATGTTTTCCTATCAATATTTTAAAACAAGCCTGAATTTCCCATTGTATGCTGGTATATTTATATTTTACAGGTGTTAAGAGTTGCATCTTTGAGTCCGAAGGTGAACCTGTCACAAACGTTCGTGTTGGAGTGGATTTGATGGAATCCAGAATCTCAGGAAGGACCCATTGATCTTATATCAGCCTTATACTCTGCCTTATACTATGCTAAAATGTCGAGATCTACTTTTTAAACCATTGATCACAAAGATGAAGATATACCACTACTGTATAATTGATCATACCATTGTCTCTTCTACGACTGCCCTGCCCCTATAACTGCCTCTTTTAACTTTTCCTTAAAAGAAACATTACCGACAGTTTCTCTTTAAGGCCTAAAAACCTGTTGTTTCCTGCAACCTGACCAATCCTCCAGTTTTACCCAACAGTTGTTAAACCCTAAAAAAAACAAATATTAATGTTTTAGTGTTTTGGATGTACTGCTTTTATTTAAAATGTTCTGTCAGAGTAAACATAGAGTAAACACAGAATGAAACATTCTATAAAAGAAAAACAAAGAAGAAATAAGAGATGCCTGCCTACCTGCCTATTTGTTTTTCCCCCAGCCTGTTAAAGGAGCAAATGTTATTGAGAGATTATTTAGCAAACATATAGCTTTCGTTTATTGAAGGTAGCTTAATTAGCGAAAATGTTATTGAGAGTAGATTATTTAGCAAACATATAGCTTTTGTTTATTGAAGGTAGCTTAATAAGCAAAAATGTTATTGAGAGTAGATTATTTGGCAAACATATAACTTTTGTTTATTGAAGGTAGCTTAATTAGCGAAAATGTTATTGAGAGTAGATTATTTAGCAAACATATAGCTTTTGTTTATTGAAGGTAGCTTAATTAGCGACAATGTTATTGAGAGTAAATTATTTAGCAAACATATAGCTTTTGTTTATTGAAGGTAGCTTATTTAGCAAACATATAGCTTTTGTTTATTGAAGGTAGATTATTTAGCAAACATATAGCTTTTGTTTATTGAAGGTAGCTTATTTAGCAAAGGTATAGTTTTTGTTTATTGAATGGCTTAACAAAAACGTAGCTTTTTAGCTCACCTGAGCCAAAGGCTCAAGTCTGTCCGTCTGTCCATCAACAATTGCTCAAACGACATCTCCTCAGTAACTGCTTGGTCAGTTTTGACCAAACTTCACATGGATGATCTCCGGTCAATGGCTTTCAAAATTTAGGTCAGGGCGACATCCAAGATGACCATCATTACCTTAAATGGTCGAAATCTTAAATGAGGCCCTGTAGTAGAAATTTATCATGTCGATCTGTATAATTCTGCCGAGAAGAAATAGGGTGCCTGAGATAAAATCTCATCTCGGAAGTTACTTTCCTATCCCGTCAGGTGCACCTCTGTTGATGACGTCAGCACCTCTGTTGATGACGTCAGCACCTCTTTTGATGACGTCAGGGTATATTTGATGACATCTGGGTATTTTTTTTAACGGAAAGAAATGGGAATAAGGGTAAAATAAATGATTTTAAACGATCAATATGATAAAATTATGAAATAAAACCCTCGGCACAGCCTCGGGCTTCATTTTTTTCTCAGCCTCACCTGATAAACTGGATGAGATCAGGCACTAACGTGATATTCTCTATATAAATACAGGAAGATTCAATACTCGTATAGTTGTGTGAAATCATGACATATTTTAAGTGTGTCTGAATTACATTTAATAAAACATGTGATGAGGTGAAATCATTCCAGTAAAACTGTGATATTGACATATGTTGTGAACAATTATTACACACCTTACTATAAATAGTAACACATTTTAGTAGAAAAACAATGATCATCTGTCCTGTTTCTAAATCCATAATCGGCACACTGTGCCATTATGGATTATGGAAAATCGGCACAGTAGCAACAGACTGTCAGCATGCGAAGACGTCAACGTCATCAAGCAATACAAAGACGTCTTAATGGCGCGCTATGGCTGAGGACGTTGAAATCTCAACTGCAATTTCAATTTTCACGCCCAGTAAATAAACGTTTGAAGTTTTGAAATATATCATTAAAGCGAAAGACAAGTGAGAAAAGTAACTTAACGTAAATTATTAATTTAATGCAATGTATTTATTTGCCAAATAAGTGTGTGCATCTTATGCTACTTGTATGTTCATGTACACCGACACCGTTTTGTAAACATGTCGACGTAGTTTGTCATAAAGGTGCACTGTTTGTTCTTATTTTTCTTCTCCATTTATAGTAAGGTATGTAATAAAAAGGCAAATATACGGCCGTGGTGTGCCTTTTGTCGATAATGGCACACCTAGTGCATGGTCCTCGGGCCATTACGGCACTAGGTGTGCCATTATCGACAAAAGGCACACCACGGCCGTATATTAACCTCTAATTAGTACACCTATTATATACACTTATAAAGTGTCCTTCTCTAACAGTTTAACGGGACTGTTACTGTTGCATTTGAGTACTTTAATGTACTGTTGAATGTATTAATACCTAATTATCCGCTTATCTCGATTTCTCTCTGTATGTCCGTCTGTTTCTATCTCTCTGTCTTCTCTCTTGCTTTCTCAGTTTTTCTCAGTGGTCGTATCTCTTACACATGTACAGACACAATTTAATAAACATGTACAAGTGTGAATATTTTATGCAATCATTGTTTAAAAAAATCAACATTTATTCAGATTTATGTTTTTGTATTTAACAAAATATTTAAGTAACAATACTGTATTATACTTATATTTTTTAATTTTTTATATACGTAGATGTGGCCATAATAAACTTGTTAACTTATCCAGTCTCTGGGTTCTCATTTGTTTACGGTAATGCCTTTAAATTGGTTATGCATTTATAAGTTTAAACATATTTATTTTACATCGACTGAAACGAAAGCTCTGTGAACTTATTTTAATCACTCTCGATGTCTTCCTGGGTAGAACCAGTACTAAGCAAATGCAGATAAAGTGTCTTGCTCAGGGACACAACACATGTGGTCATGGCGGGGATGGTACCCACGACTTTTCGATCATGGGTCCAACACTCTACCGCTGGACCACAGCGCTCCATTATGCTCCGTTATGCATTTAAGTTAAATATCTGGAGTAAACCAGTACTGTAACTATTTAATAGACATATATTTACTCAAACCTTGCGCCTTAAAACCCCAATTCAATTCAATTCAAACCTTTGTTACGACTTATATGATGAATGATTTTCATCGTTTCATTCAAGATAATATATATTTTTGGTTTATTGGATTCCTATCTGTCAAAAGAATTTAATTAAATAAGGCTCTACCAAGCACCAAGAACATTGTAACCAACTTCGGAGTCTTCCAATGTATGAATGGTGTTATACAATCCTACTGGCTGTACAAATTGGTGTAATTCAAGTGAAAAAAACGAAGCTTCCATGCTCTAAACAAGAGGGTAAGTGTATGCATGGTTTTAGGATGGGGATTCCAACAGTTTTCAAGTTACGACCCAGGGGTTACGTGCCCAGGGGCGGGTAGACCCCAGGGCTGATGCTGGTTGGATGGTTGTATCCATTTGTTCATGCTCATGAAATGTATATATGGTTATAGGATTGGGACCCAGAGGCTATGTCCCAGGAGTGGGGAACCTGAGGTCGATGCTGGTTGGATGGTGCTATCTTTCCTTTCATGCCCATTAGATGTATATATGGTTATAGGGTGGGGATCTCAACAGTTTACAAGCTATGACCCAGGGGTGGGGATGGACCCCTGGGCCAATGCTGGTTGTATCCATCTGTTCATGCCCAGTAAGTGTATATATGACTAGGGTGGGTATCGCAGTGGTTTCCAAGTTATGACCTAGTGGCTATCTCCCCAGGGGTGGGGATGGTCCCCAAGGCAAATGCTAGTTGGATGGTTGTAACCTACTGATCATGCTCAGTAAGTGTATAACTGGTTTCAGAGAAGAAAATACAAGACAAAGTATACGGGGGTGAAAAAAACATGCTATTTTGTTTCCTGTTTCCACTGAGGGAATTATACCTCTGCTAACTGGACAGTTTTCAGTGAAATCCATGGAGTTGTTTTAAAACTGAAGGCTGTTTTATCTCTCCTTTTTTAACCCTATGGCATTTCCCAAAGCAGTTTCAGGTGAAAAGTCAATTTTGTAACGGGCAGACAAAATACCATATTAACATAAACTCATCTAAGATGGGATTACAATAAATAAACCAGTTATGTTTCGAAATGCATTTTTATTAATATTTCACTATATATAATGATAACCATGCTAGTATGATAGCATTGATGATGAACGATGGATTATATAAAATATGAAGTATGATAAAAGTGATGTTTGTCAAACAAAGAATGGTATATCAAATACCAATATCATTTAAATATAGTACGTTCAGTGAAAATTCACATTAAAGACGGTACATCAGGCCTTTTATCACAGGAAAAACCAAGGTGTCTCAATTCCACGACAGTTGGGAAAATTGAAATATATTGTGAATTAAAACACATTTTTAATTTAAAAAAGATGTGTCTTGTTGAAATTATAATAAATTAAATTCATGTTTTCCTTTATATAAATGTATTGTTGTGTCAACTTTGTAGAATAAAAACACAAATAAAACAGAACTTTCAAATTTATAATGAAGTTATTATTAGTTATTCAGCAAATTTTAAACAACTATAAATAACAACAAACAAGGCTTGATTACTTTAATGAAAGGTACAGTTTTAATAAATAATAAACTATCATACAAATTCAAAGATATTGCATCTATTGTCAACAATAATAAGCTGTGTATTTACACATATACAATATCAAGAACAGTCAAACAGTTATACATGACTACCAAAAGCAACAATAGCAAACAAAAGCATGTGCAACTGTATTGTAATAAAACCTACTGACATACACTCCGGCATCAACAGTAGGGCGGAGATATCTATGTACTGGCGTTGTGTTAATTCAAGGAAGCTAATGGTTAAATAAATACCAAATGTTGCAAATGTTTACTTGTTATACAATGGATGTAAACCTGTCAACACTTCCTTATTTCCCTATTTTTCCAAACATTTTTTCTCTATTAAACCTGCTATTCTTGCTGTTTTATGCAGGATGGCGGGAGATATACAGTACTGGTTCTTCCCAGGGAAAATGGGGTAGTCTGTCGACCGTCGTGTATAATAACGCCTGATAAGTGCTTAAAATGAAGTAAAATACCATTCAGACAAATCGTTTACTCAAAAACTTACTGTTGTCCATCATAGGTCATATTTTGCTGACATAAAATCAAAAAAAATCACAGTTATATTTTGTCAATGACAGGTTACAAAAGTGTGCCTACGTATCGGGTGAACACGGTCAGCGGAAATACCTAGGTCTTGTACTGTCCATCGCACTAGGTATACCAGTACCTTAAAACATAACAATATTCATACACATAACATCTCCAAGAGACGGGTAAACACCAATCTATACACAGAATGTAAACCTTTAGTATTGTACATACCTTCTGAAATATTTTTGCCAGAGCAAAAGGAAAAAAAACACAGGTTTCCAAATTGTATTTCAAAGCTGTCCATAAAGTTATCAAACATGTGTAAGTGACAAATAGATTACATTTTCTGTAAAGAAAGGCATTTAAAGTCATCAGTGAGACAGCTGCAGATTCATCCTGGTTGACCTGGTCAGTTGGAACTTGGTTTCATTTTCATATATGAAAAAAGCAGTGTTTTTGCGCATGTTGATGAGTGTACTGCGGTTGAGGAACTATCCAAGTTGCCTTGAATCTAGTCTGTGTCTCGCAATAAATATCCAGAGTGCGTATCTAATATCATCATAGCACAGGTGACAGTTTCTTCATTGATATCTGCCGGTTCCGAATTCATTCTGAAAGAAAATGCATTCTTAATTTTAGTATCCATACAAGCAATAGCTTAAATATTGTATTCGTTTACAACTCCACCATGCTTTAAACTATATATGATGTAAATCATGTGACCCTTGGGGCGGGGTCAAATGTGACCCGAGGATCACCATTTGAACAAACTTGGTAAAGGACCATAAGCTTATAGTAAATGCAAAATATCAAACCTTTGGCTCTTGTAGTTTCAGAGAAGATTTGTTTTCCCTATATAAGTCTATGTAAAACTGTGAACCCTGGGGCGGGGACAAATTTGACCCCAGGGTAACCATTTGAACAAACTGAGTAGAGGACCATAAGCTGATGCTACATGTAATACATGAGAGCTCTGTGCCATGTGATTCCAGAGAAGATTTTTTTCAGTTTTTCCCTATACAACCCTTTGTAAAACTGTGACCCCCAGTGCGGGGCCAGATGTGACCCCTGGGTCACCATTTGAACAAACTTGGTAGAGGACCATAAGCTTATAGCAAATGCAATATATTAAACCTCTGGCTCTTGCAGTTTCAGAGAAAAAGGTTTTTTAAGTTTTTCCCTATACATGTCTATGTAAAACATGTGACCCTTGGTGCTGGGCCAAATGTGACCCGAGGGTCACCATTTGAACAAATTCCAAGAATAGGATTTTTAAAAAAAAAATCCTATATAAGTCTTTGTAAAACTGTGACCCCAGGGGTGGGGACAAATTTGACCCCAGGGTCACCATTTGAATAAACTTAGTAGAGGACCATAGGCTGCATGTAATACATGAGAGCTCTGTGCCATGTGAATCCAGAGAAGAAGATTTATTTTTTTCAGTTTTTCCCTATACAAGCCTATGTAAAACTGTGACCACCAGGGCGGGGCCAAATGTGACCCCTGTGTCACCATTTGAACAAACTTGGCAGAGGACCATAAGTTTATAGCAAATGCAAAATATCAAACCTCTGGCTCTTGTAGTTTCCAAGAGAAGATTTTTAAAAGAAAAATCCTATATAAGTCTTTGTAAAACTGTGACCCCCGGGGCGGTGACAAATTTGACCCCAGGGTCACCATTTGAACAAACTTAGTAGAGGACCATAAGCTGATGCTACATGTAATACATGAAACCTCTGTGCCTTGTGGTTTCAGAGAAGAAGATTTTTTAAAAAAAAATCCTATATGTCTATATGAAAAACATGTAAAATCTCAATATACAAACTTGGGACCCCCGGGACACAACCATTTTTTAACCCCAGGGACTTCATTTGAACAAACTTGTTAGGCTAGGCGTTGGCGATCATTTTAAAAGAAAAACTTGAAATCTATGCAGCGGTTCTTGAGAAGAAGGTTTTTTAAGGTTTCGACCATATATAGTAATGGCAGCCATCTTGGATTTAACAAATCTAAAAAGCATTCATCTAAGGATTATCCACGTGAAGTTTGGTCAAAATTTTCCCAGCAGTTTCTGGGGAGAAGTGGTTTGAAGAAAAGTTAACGACGACGACGGACGAAGAGTGATCCCAATAGATCAGCTTGATTGGCTCGGGTGATCTAAAAAAAGAAGACCGTTTGACAAGCAACAAAAAATGTTTATTGACACTGAAAACTATTATTTTCTGGTTTAAAACAAAAAATCCCCTCCTCCAAGTCTGTGCATCTTCAATACTTATCTATTCAGGGGTCAAAGGGTCACCCAATGACCTGACAAAACAAGAAATGGTAACATTTCAGGTAATTTAATCATAAAACATAGTGTAACTTTTGGTATTACAACTGGGAAAGTTTAAACAACTAAATTAACATAGCATCTGTATGGCACACTGAAATAAGCTACAGTAAATATTTTCTTCAAGCGGAGTTGTGGCCCTTGATTTAGTTAAAAATACTAAAAAAATGAGTATGATAATGGACCTTTGGAAACGGCCGAAAACGACATATACGAAATATTGCAGTCTCGGTTTGATTGAGACTGTTCATGAGCAGTAGTGAAATATGCTAGCTACCGCTCACGCCCTCTAGCCCCGGGTTGAGCAGAACTCAATATTAATAAAATCAATGGTACAAATTGTAACCATCCCGAATATGGCATGCATATGGCGGTGGACATGGAGTGTCTTTCTTCCCCATGTCGTACGGCGTATGGTCCCAGTATCTAATAAAATTAAATGCCCCGAAGAGCGAAATAAACATAATGGAATTTAGTTGGCAGGGGCGTACCTGGGCATACACACGTACGCACGTGCGTACAGGCTATTAAAGAAGCTAAACAAATAAACAAGAGGGCCATGATGGCCCTATATCGCTCACCTGAGTTAATTTGAACCAATAAAAGAGGGCCAGGGCCAAGATGGCCCTAAAGCGATCATCTGAGTTCTGGCACATTATCGAACTTCTTCGAAATCTTATGGTCCTATACACATTATCGAACTTCTTCGAAATCTTATGGTCCTATACAATCTGTGCAAGTTTGGTTAAGGTTGTTCAAGAAATGTGGGCTCTGTTGTGTATAACAACATTGATATAGACAGTTTAAGACACCGACAAAGTTTGGTAAAGATCGAATATAAAATGAAGGTGCTAGAGAATAACACCTTGGGCAGAGCCAAATGTGACCCCAGGGCTACATGTAATATATGAGAGCTGTGTGCTTTGTGGTTTTAGAGAAGAAGATTTTTTAAGTTTTTCCCTATACAAGTCTATGTAAAACGTGACCACTGGGGTGGGGCCAAATGTGAACCAAGGATCACCATTTGAACAAACTTGGTAAAAGACCATAAGAGTATAGTAAATGCAAAATATTAAACTTCTGGCTCTTGTAGTTCCAGAGAAGAAGTCTTTAATGTGTTTCCTATATAAGTCTATGTAAAACTGTGACCCACGGAGTGGGGTCAAATTTTACCCCCGGGTCATCATTTGAACAAACTTGGTAGAGGACCATAATCTAATAGTAAATTCAAAATATTAAACCTCTGGCTCTTGCAGTTCCAGAGAAGAAGATTTTTTCAGTTTTTCCCTATACAAGCCCATGTAAAACTGTAACCCCCGGGGCGGGGCCAAATGTGGCCCCTGGGTCACCATTTGAACAAAATTGGTAGAGGACCATGAGCTTATAGCAAAAGCAAAATATTAAACCTCTGGCTCTTGCAGTTTCAGAGAAGAAGGCTTTTTAAGTTTTCCCTATTCATATCTATGTAAAACTGTGACCCCCAGGGCGGGGACAAATTCGACCCCAGGGTCACCATTTGAACAAACTAAGTAGAGAACCATAAGCTGATGCTACATGTAATACATGAGAGCTCCGTGCCATGTGGTTCCAGAGATGAAGATTTTTTAAGTTTTTCCCTATACAAGCCTATGTAAAACTGTGACCCCCGGGGCGGGGCCAAATGTGACCCCTGGGTCACCATTTGAACAAACTTTGTAAAGGACTATAAGCTTATAGTAAATGCAAAATATCAAACCCCTGGCTCTTGCAGTTTCCGAGAAGAAGATTTTATAAAAAAAATTCCTATACAAGTCTATGTAAAACTGTGGCCCCCGGGGCGGGGACAAATTTGACCCAAGGGTCACCATTTGAACAAACTTAGTAGAGGACCATAAGCTGATGCTACATGTAATACATGAGAGCTCCGTGCCATGTGGTTCCAGAGAAGAAGATTTTTTTTCAGTTTTTCCCTATACAAGCCTATGTAAAACTGTGACCCCCGGGGCGGGGCCAAATGTGACCCCTGGGTCACCATTTGAACAAACTTGGTAAAGGACCATAAGCTTATAGTAAATGCAAAATATCAAACCTCTGGCTCTTGCAGTTTCTGAGAAGAAGATTTTTAAAAAAAAATCCTATATAAGTCTATGTAAAACTGTGACCCCCGGGGCAGGGACAAATTTGACCCCAGGGTCACCATTTGAACAAACTTAGTAGAGGACCATAAGCTGATGCTACATGTAATACATGAGACCTCTGTGCCTTGTGGTTTCAGAGAAGAAGATTTTTTAAAGTTTTTTCCAATATGTCTATATGAAAAACATGCAAAATCTCAATATACGAACTTTGGACCCCTGGGGCATGGCCATTTTTGACCCCGGGGACTTCATTTGAACAAACTTGATAGTCTAGACGTTGGCGATTATTTTAAAAGAAAAACTGTCGAAATCTATCCAGCGGTTCTTGAGAAGAAGATTTTTTAAGGTTTCAACCATATATGGTAATGGCGGCCATCTTGGATGTCGCGCTGACCTAATTTTAACAAATCTAAAAAGCATTCACCTAAGGATCATCCACGTGAAGTTTGGTCAAAATTAGCCAAGAGGTTTCTGAGGAGAAGTTATTTGAAGCAAAAGTTAACGACGGACGACGGACGACGACGGACGACGGACGAAGAGTGATCCCAATAGGGCCTCCCTGGGAGTCCAGATTTTGAAGCTTAATTTTTTTCCACCCAAAAATTATGTTATTTTTATGTTTTAGAGCTAACTAAACAATTTGGCGAACTTCCATATTTTTTTTGTCGTAATGAGGGGGTATGTGGGGTTCTATCGGTGTGGTCTGCAAATGCAGACCGGGGTTTTATAACATATTCTGTAATTTCTGACGAACGCTTATCTTTATATTATTTTCCTTTTTATATTTTATTTAGAAGTCAAATACACATATTCCCTGCACATTTCAGGAAGATCAAGCATGCGAGGAACGAGATATGTCTGTTTAAAATATTTCTCCGCTAAAAATCCGCCTTCCCGGGGGAGCCGAATGGAAAAAAAAACTCAAATAAAATGCTTTTTACCGCTTTTTTTTGCATGAACCTTACAAAACTATTATTCTGTTTTCATTTAAGGTGTAGTTTTGAAAATCCGCCGTCAAATAACAATGGCATTAACAAAAATGTAACCCCACCCCCTAGAAAACGGACATGTTCGCTAAATCATGGAATCAATTCTGTCACTTTATGACCTAATTCGACATGTTTTCCTCTTTTTTTATTGCTTACACAGCTAGCTACAGTTAGTATGTTTCATCTTGTAGCAAATTTAAGTTTGTTTGACACTTTATTTAGTGCTAAGACATTAATAATGAATACCGAGCGAGCGCACTTTTCTTTATTTTGCCGAAACACGTAAACAATGCACAGCGCCAACCCGTATAACTCAATTGTTTGTAAATATTCGATAATTTGATTTTGCACTAAGTATTAAATATTAATTCCGCTTGCATGTAACGGTTAGTTTTTGAAAATAGCAAAATAAATAAAAACGTAATTAAGAAAAGTTTACCACACACCCACTCAAAAATAAGAAACTACGCCTAAAATCGTCGACCGTGAATGGCGTCAGCGCTTATAACCCTATGTGCAGTTAATATTCGTTGTTACAACTATACCCAAATTATAAAACTATTATTCAGCTTTCATTTAAAGGTTAGTTTTTGAAAATATCGCAATAACTATGGATGCTATTTAAAAAAGTTCAACTACCACCCCTCTAAAATTACGAATTTACGCTGCCACAGGGCTACATTTTTTGTCAATATTTGGCTTAAATCGACATCTTTCCTTTTTTTATTGCTAGACCAGTCATCTACTATTAGTATCTTTCATTTTGTAGCCAATCTGAGTAATTTTGACACTTTCTTTAGAGCCACGATTTAAAAGATAAATACCGAGCGAGTGCACATTTCGGTATTTTGCCGTAAAACGCAAATCTTCCATAGCGTCAACCCGTATATCTCAATTGTTTGTAAATATTCGATGATTTAATTTTGCACGAAGTATTAAATATTAATTCAGCTTGCATTTAACTGTTACTTTTTGAAAATAGCCTAATAAATAAAAATCTTATTAAGAAAAGTTCACCCCACACCCACTCAAAAATAAGAAACTACGCATAAAATCGTCGACCGTGAATGGCGTCAGCGCTTACAACCCTATGTGCAGTTAATAGTCGATGCTATAACTATGCCCAAATTATAAAACTATTATTCAGCTTTCATTTAAAGGTTAGTTTTCGAAAATATCGCAATAACTATGGATGCTATTAAAAAAAGTTCAACTACCACCCCTCTAAAATTACGAATTTACGCTGCCACAGGGCTACGTTTTTTGTCAATATTTGGCTTAAATCGACATCTTTCCTTTTTTTATTGCTAGACCAGGCATCTACTATTAGTATCTTTCATTTTGTAACCAATCTGAGTAATTTTGACACTGTCTTTAGAGCAACGATTTAAAAGATAAATACCGAGCGAGAGCACATTTCGGTATTTTGCCGTAAAACGCAAATCTTCCATAGCGTCAACCCGTATAACTCAATTCTTTGTAAATATTCGACAATTTAATTTTGTACGAAGTATTAAATATTAATTCCGCTTGCATTTAACTGTTAGTTTTTGAAAATAGCGTAATAATTAAAAAGATTATTAAGAAAAGTTCACCCCACACCCACCCCAAAAAAAAAACTACGCCTAAAATCGACTACAGTGAATGGCGTCAGCACTTATAACACTATGTTCAGTTAATATTAGATAATACAGCTATGTTTTAATTATAAAACTATTATTCAGCTTTCATTTAAAGGTCAGTTTTCGAAAATATCACAATAACTATGGATGCTATTAAGTAAAGTTCAACTACCACCCCTCTAAAATTACGAATTTAAGCTGCCACAGGGCTACGTGTTTGTCAATATTTGGCTTAAATCGACATCATTCTTTCTTTGTATTGCTAGACCAGTCATCTACTATTAGTATCTTTTATTTTGTAGCCAATCTGAGTAATTTTGACACTGTCTTTAGAGCCACGATTTAAAAGATAAATACCGAGCGAGTGCACAATTCGGTATTTTGCCGTAACACGCAAATCTTGCATAGCGTCAACCCTTACAAATCAATTGTTTGTTAATATTCGATGATTTGATTTTGCACGAAGTATTCAATTTTAATTCCGCTTGCATTTAACTGTTAGTTTTTGAAAATAGCGTAATAAATAAAAATGTTATTAAGAAACGTTCACTCCACACACACTCAAAAATAAGAAACTACGCATAAAATCGTCGACCGTAAATGGCGTCAGCGCTTACAACCCTATGTGCAGTTAATATTCGATGCTACAACTATGCCCAAATTGTAAAACTATTATTCAGCTAGCATGTAACGGTTAGTTTTTGAAAATAGCATAATAAATAAAAACGTTATTAAGAAAAGTTTACCACACATCCACTCAAAAATAAGAAACTACGCCTAAAATCGTCGACCGTGAATGGCGTCAGCGCTTATAACCCTATGTGCAGTTAATATTCGTTGTTACAACTATACCCAAATTATAAAACTATTATTCAGCTTTCATTTAAAGGTTAGTTTTCGAAAATATCGCAATAACTGTGGATGCTATTAAAAAAAAGTTCAACTACCACCCCTCTAAAATTACGAATTTACGCTGCCACAGGGCTACATTTTTTGTCAATATTTGGCTTAAATCGTCATCTTTCCTTTTTATATTGCTAGACCAGTCATCTACTATTAGTATCTTTCATTTTGTAGCCAATCTAAGTAATTTTGACACTTTCTTTAGAGCCACGATTTAAAAGATAAATACCGAGCGAGTGCACATTTCGGTATTTTACCGTAAAACGCAAATCTTCCATAGCGTCAACCCGTATATCTCAATTGTTTGTAAATATTCGATGATTTAATTTTGCACAAAGTATTAAATATTAATTCCGCTTGCATTTAACTGTTAGTTTTTGAAAATAGCGTAATAAATAAAAATCTTATAAAGAAAAGTTTACCCCACACCCACTCAAAAATAAGAAACTACGCCTAAAATCGTCGACCGTGAATGGCGTCAGCGCTTACAACCTTATGTGCTATTAATATTCGATGCTACAACTATGCCCAAATTATAAAACTATTATTCAGCTTGCATGTAACGGTTAGTTTTTGAAAATAGCATAATAAATAAAAACGTTATTAAGAAAGGTCTACCACACACCCACTCAAAAATAAGAAACTACGCCTAAAATCGTCGACCGTGAATGGCGTCAGCGCTTATAACCCTATGTGCAGTTAATATTCGTTGTTACAACTATACCCAATTTATAAAACTATTATTCAGCTTTCATTTAAAGGTTAGTTTTCGAAAATATCGCAATAACTGTGGATGCTATTAAAAAAAAATCAACTACCACCCCTCTAAAATTACGAATTTACGATGCCACAGGGCTACATTTTTTATCAATATTTAGCTTAAATCGACATCTTTCCTTTTTTTATTGATCTGATAGACTGCTGTAGATGATATCTTCATCTACCAGCAGCATATCTTCATCTACCAGCAGCATATATTCATCTACAAGCAGCATATATGCAACTACCAGCAGCATACCTTCATCTTCCAGCAGCATATCTTCATCTACCAGCATCATATATTCATCACCAGCAGCATATCGTCATATACCAGCAGTATACCTTCATCTACCAGCAGTCTACCTTCATCTACCAGCAGAATATCTTCATCTACCAGCAGCATATCTTCATCTAACAGCAGCATATCTTCATCTAACAGCAGTCCACCTTCATCTACCAGCATTCTACTTTCATCTACCAGAGGCATATCTTCATGTACCAGCAGCATATCTTCATCTACCAGCAGCATATCTTCATCTACCAGCAACATATATTCATCTACCAGCATTCTACCTTCATCTACCAGCAGCATATCTTTATTTACCAGCAGTCTACCTTCATCTACCAGCAGCATATTCTCATCTACCACCAGCATATCTTCGTCT
The DNA here is from genome assembly GCA_037043455.1 of Cyrtodaria siliqua. NCBI lineage: Eukaryota > Metazoa > Mollusca > Bivalvia > Adapedonta > Hiatellidae > Cyrtodaria > Cyrtodaria siliqua. The sequence goes on from JAWPHD010011350.1 coordinate 26,795, forward strand.
AACAGCAGTCTACCTTCATCTACAGCAGTCTACCTTCATCTACCGGCAGCATATCTTCATTTACCAGCAGCATATCTTCATCTACCGGCAACATATATTCATCTACCAGTCTACCTTCATCTACCAGCAGTCTACCTTCATCTCCAGCAGCATATCTTCATCTACCAGCAGCATATCTTCATCTAACAGCAGTCTACCTTCATCTACAGCAGTCTACCTTCATCTACCGACAGCATATCTTCATTTACCAGCAGCATATCTTCATGTACCAGCAGCATACCTTCATCTACCAGCAGCATATCTTCATTTACCAGCAGTCTTACCTTCATCTAACAGCAGCATACCTTTATCCACCAGCAGCATATCTTCATCTACCAGCAATCTACATTCATTTACCAACTGCATATCTTCATCTACCAGCAGCATAACTTCATTTACCAGCAGTCTACCTTCATCTACCAGCAGCATATCTTCATCTACCAGCAGTCTACCTTCATCTACCAGCAGCATATCTTCATCTACCAGCAGTCTACCTTCATCTACCAGCAGCATATCTTCATCTACCAGCAGCATATCTTCATCTACCAGCAGTCTACCTTCATCTACCAGCAGTCTATCTCATCTACCAGCAGCATATCTTCATCTACCAGCAGTCTAACTTCATCTACCAGCAGCATAACTTCATTTACTAGCAGCATATCTTCATCTACCAGCAGCTTATCTTCATTTACCAACAGTCTTCCTTCATCTACCAGCAGCATATCTTCATCTACCAGCAGCATATCTTCATTTACCAGCAGCATATCTTCACCTAACAGCAGCATATCTACATCTACCAGCAACATATCTTCATCTACCAGCAACATACCTACCTCTACCAGCAGCATACCTACATCAACCAGCAGCATACCTACATCTACCAGCAGCATATATTCATCTACCAGCATTCTAAATTCATCTACCAGCAGCATATCTTCATCTACCAGAAGCATATCTTCATCTACCAGCAGTCTACCTTTATCTACCAGCAGTCTACCTTCATCTAACAGCAGCATACCTTTATCTACCAGCAGCATATCTTCATCTACCAGCAGTCTACCTTCATCTACCAACAGCATATCTTCATCTACCAGCAGCATATCTTCATATACCAGTAGTCTACCTTCATCTACCAGCAGTCTACCTTCATCTACCAACAGTATATATTAATCTACCAGCAGTCTACCTTCAGCTACCAGCAGCATATCTTCATATAACAGCAGTCTACCTTCATCTACCAGCAGCATATCTTCATTTACCAGCAGTCGACCTTCATCTACCAGCAGCATATCTTCATCTACCAGCAGTCTACCTTCATCTATCAGCAGTCTACCTTCATCTACCAGCAGCATATCTTCATCTACTAGAAGTCTACCTTCATCTACCAGCATATCTTCATCTACCAGCAGCATATCTTCATATACCAGTAGTCTACCTTCATCTACCAGCAGTCTACCTTCATCTACCAACAGTATATATTAATCTACCAGCAATCTACCTTCAGCTACCAGCAGCATATCTTCATATAACAGCAGTCTACGTTCATCTACCAGCAGCATATCTTCATTTACCAGCAGTCGACCTTCATCTACCAGCAGCATATCTTCATCTACCAGCAGTCTACCTTCATCTATCAGCATTCTACCTTCATCTACCAGCAGCATATCTTCATCTACTAGAAGTCTACCTTCATCTACCAGCAGCATATCTTCATTTACCAGCAGCATATCTTCATCTACCAGCAGCATATCTACATATACCAGCAGTCTACCTTCATCTACCAGCAGCATATCTTCATCTACCAGCAGCATATCTTCATCTAACAGCAGCATATCTACATATACCAGCAGTCTACCTTCATCTACCAGCAGCATATCTTCATGTACCAGCAGCATACCGTAATCTGCCAGCAGTCTACCATCATCTACCAGCAGCATATCTTCATCTACCAGTAGTCTACCTTCATCTACCAGCAGCATATCTTCATCTACCAGCAGTCTACCTTCCTCTACCAGCAGCATATCTTCATCTACCAGCAGCATACTTTTATCTACCAGCAGTCTACCTTTATCTACCAGCAGCATACCTACATCTACCAGCAGCATATCTTCATCTACCAGCAGCATATCTTCATCTACCAGCATTATACCTTTATCAACCAGCAGTCTACCTTTATCACCAGAAGCATACCTACATCTACCATCAACATATCTTCATCTACGAGCAGTCTACCTTCATATACCAGCAGCATACCTACATCTACCAGCATCATATCGTCATCTACCAGCAGTCTACCTTCATCTAACAGCAGCATATCTTCAACTACCAGCAGCATATTTTCATCTACCAGCAGACTACCTTTATCTACCAGCAGCATATCTTCATTTACCAGCAGCATATCTTCATCTACCAGCAGTCTACCTTCATCTATCAGCAGCATATCTTCATCTACCAGCAGCATATCTTCACCTACCAGCAGCATATATTCATCTACCAGCAGCATATCTTCATCTACCAGCAGTCTGCCTTCATATACCAGCAGCATATATTCATCTACCAGCAGTCTACCTTCATCTACCAGCAGCATATATTCATCTACCAGCAGTCTACCTTCATCTACCAGCAGCATATGTTAATTTACCAGCAGTCTACCTTCATCTACCAGCAGCATATCTTCATCTACAACCAGCATATCTTCGTCTAACAGCAGTCTACATTCATCTACAGCAGTCTACCTTCATCTACCGGCAGCATATCTTCATTTACCAGCAGCATATCTTCATCTACCAGCAACATATATTCATCTACCAGTCTACCTTCATCTACCAGCAGTCTATCTTCATCTCCAGCAGCATATCTTCATCTACCAGCAGCATATCTTCATCTAACAGCAGTCTACCTTCATCTACAGCAGTCTACCTTCATCTACCGACAGCATATCTTCATTAACCAGCAGCATATCTTCATGTACCAGCAGCATACCTTCATCTACCAGCAGCATATCTTCATTTACCAGCAGTCTTACCTTCATCTAACAGCAGCATACCTTTATCCACCAGCAGCATATCTTCATCTACCAGCAATCTACATTCATCTACCAACAGCATATCTTCATCTACCAGCAGCATAACTTCATTTACCAGCAGTCTACCTTCATCTACCAGCAGCATATCTTCATCTACCAGCAGTCTACCTTCATCTACCAGCAGCATATCTTCATCTACCAGCAGTCTACCTTCATCTACCAGCAGCATATCTTCATCTACCAGCAGCATATCTTCATCTACCAGCAGTCTACCTTCATCTACCAGCAGTCTATCTCATCTACCAGCAGCATATCTTCATCTACCAGCAGTCTAACTTCATCTACCAGCAGCATATCTTCATTTACCAGCAGCATATCTTCATCTACCAACAGCTTATCTTCATTTACCAACAGTCTTCCTTCATCTACCAGCAGCATATCTTCATCTACCAGCAGCATATCTTCATTTACCAGCAGCATATCTTCACCTAACAGCAGCATATCTACATCTACCAGCAACATATCTTCATCTACCAGCAACATACCTACCTCTACCAGCAACATACCTACCTCTACCAGCAGCATACCTACATCAACCAGCAGCATACCTACATCTACCAGCAGCATATATTCATCTACCAGCATTCTAAATTCATCTACCAGCAGCATATCTTCATCTACCAGCAGCATATCTTCATCTACCAGCAGTCTACCTTTATCTACCAGCAGTCTACCTTCATCTAACAGCAGCATACCTTTATCTACCAGCAGCATATCTTCATCTACCAGCAGTCTACCTTCATCTACCAACAGCATATCTTCATCTACCAGCAGCATATCTTCATATACCAGTAGTCTACCTTCATCTACCAGCAGTCTACCTTCATCTACCAACAGCATATATTAATCTACCAGCAGTCTACCTTCAGCTACCAGCAGCATATCTTCATATAACAGCAGTCTACCTTCATCTACCAGCAGCATATCTTCATTTCCCAGCAGTCTACCTTCATCTACCAGCAGCATATCTTCATCTACCAGCATTCTACCTTCATCTATCAGCAGTCTACCTTCATCTACCAGCAGCATATCTTCATCTACTAGAAGTCTACCTTCATCTACCAGCAGCATATCTTCATTTACCAGCAGCATATCTTCATCTACCAGCAGCATATCTACATATACCAGCAGTCTACCTTCATCTACCAGCAGCATATCTTCATCTACCAGCAGCATATCTTCATCTAACAGCAGCATATCTACATATACCAGCAGTCTACCTTCATCTACCAGCAGCATATCTTCATGTACCAGCAGCATACCGTAATCTGCCAGCAGTCTACCTTCATCTACCAGCAGCATATCTTCATCTACCAGCAGTCTACCTTCATCTACCAGCAGCATATCTTCATCTACCAGCAGTCTACCTTCCTCTACCAGCAGCATATCTTCATCTACCAGCAGCATACTTTTATCTACCAGCAGTCTACCTTTATCTACCAGCAGCATACCTACATCTACCAGCCGCATATCTTCATCTACCAGCAGCATATCTTCATCTACCAGCATTATACCTTTATCAACCAGCAGTCTACCTTTATCACCAGAAGCATACCTACATCTACCATCAACATATCTTCATCTACCAGCAGTCTACCTCCATCTACCAGCAGCATACCTACATCTACCAGCATCATATCTTCATCTACCAGCAGTCTACCTTCATCTACCAGCAGCATATCTTCAACTACCAGCAGCATATTTTCATCTACCAGCAGTCTACCTTTATCTACCAGCAGCATATCTTCATTTACCAGCAGCATATCTTCATCTACCAGCAGTCTACCTTCATCTACCAGCAGCATATCTTCATCTACCAGCAGTCTACCTTCATCTACCAGCAGTCTATCTCATCTACCAGCAGCATATCTTCATCTACCAGCAGTCTAACTTCATCTACCAGCAGCATATCTTCATTTACCAGCAGCATATCTTCATCTACCAGCAGCTTATCTTCATTTACCAACAGTCTTTCTTCATCTACCAGCAGCATATCTTCATCTACCAGCAGCATATCTTCATTTACCAGCAGCATATCTTCATCTAACAGCAGCATATCTACATCTACCAGCAACATATCTTCATCTACCAGCAACATACCTACCTCTACCAGCAGCATACCTACATCAACCAGCAGCATACCTACATCTACCAGCAGCATATATTCATCTACCAGCATTCTAAATTCATCTACCAGCAGCATATCTTCATCTACCAGCAGCATATCTTCATCTACCAGCAGTCTACCTTTATCTACCAGCAGTCTACCTTCATCTAACAGCAGCATACCTTTATCTACCAGCAGCATATCTTCATCTACCAGCAGTCTACCTTCATCTACCAACAACATATCTTCATCTACCAGCAGCATATCTTCATATACCAGTAGTCTACCTTCATCTACCAGCAGTCTACCTTCATCTACCAACAGCATATCTTCATCTACCAGCAGTCTACCTTCATCTACCAGCAGCATATCTTCATCTACCAGCAGCATATATTCATCTAACAGCAGCATATCTGCATATACCAGCAGTCTACCTTCATCTACCAGCAGCATATCTTCATGTACCAGCAGCATACCGTAATCTGCCAGCAGTCTACCTTCATCTACCAGCAGCATATCTTCATCTACCAGCAGTCTACCTTCATCTACCAGCAGCATATCTTCATCTACCAGCAGTCTACCTTCCTCTACCAGCAGCATATCTTCATCTACCAGCAGCATACTTTTATCTACCAGCAGTCTACCTTTATCTACCAGCAGCATACCTACATCTACCAGCCGCATATCTTCATCTACCAGCAGCATATCTTCATCTACCAGCATTATACCTTTATCAACCAGCAGTCTACCTTTATCACCAGAAGCATACCTACATCTACCATCAACATATCTTCATCTACCAGCAGTCTACCTCCATCTACCAGCAGCATACCTACATCTACCAGCATCATATCTTCATCTACCAGCAGTCTACCTTCATCTACCAGCAGCATATCTTCAACTACCAGCAGCATATTTTCATCTACCAGCAGTCTACCTTTATCTACCAGCAGCATATCTTCATTTACCAGCAGCATATCTTCATCTACCAGCAGTCTACCTTCATCTACCAGCAGCATATCTTCATCTACCAGCAGTCTACCTTCATCTACCAGCAGTCTATCTCATCTACCAGCAGCATATCTTCATCTACCAGCAGTCTAACTTCATCTACCAGCAGCATATCTTCATTTACCAGCAGCATATCTTCATCTACCAGCAGCTTATCTTCATTTACCAACAGTCTTTCTTCATCTACCAGCAGCATATCTTCATCTACCAGCATCATATCTTCATTTACCAGCAGCATATCTTCATCTAACAGCAGCATATCTACATCTACCAGCAACATATCTTCATCTACCAGCAACATACCTACCTCTACCAGCAGCATACCTACATCAACCAGCAGCATACCTACATCTACCAGCAGCATATATTCATCTACCAGCATTCTAAATTCATCTACCAGCAGCATATCTTCATCTACCAGCAGCATATCTTCATCTACCAGCAGTCTACTTTTATCTACCAGCAGTCTACCTTCACCTAACAGCAGCATACCTTTATCTTCCAGCAGCATATCTTCATCTACCAGCAGTCTACCTTCATCTACCAACAGCATATCTTCATCTACCAGCAGCATATCTTCATATACCAGTAGTCTACCTTCATCTACCAGCTGTCTACCTTCATCTACCAACAGCATATCTTCATCTACCAGCAGTCTACCTTCATCTATCAGCAGTCTACCTTCATCTACCAGCAGCATATCTTCATCTACTAGAAGTCTACCTTCATCTACCAGCAGCATATCTTCATTTACCAGCAGCATATCTTCATCTACCAGCAGCATATCTACATATACCAGCAGTCTACCTTCATCTACCAGCAGCATATCTTCATCTACCAGCAGCATATCTTCATCTAACAGCAGCATATCTACATATACCAGCAGTCTACCTTCATCTACCAGCAGCATATCTTCATTTCCCAGTAGTCTACCTTCATCTACCAGCAGCATATCTTCATTTACCAGCAGTCGACCTTCATCTACCAGCAGCATATCTTCATCTACCAGCAGTCTACCTTCATCTATCAGCAGTCTACCTTCATCTACCAGCAGCATATCTTCATCTACTAGAAGTCTACCTTCATCTACCAGCAGCATATCTTCATTTACCAGCAGCATACCTTCATCTACCAGCAGCATATCTTCATTTACCAGCAGCATATCTTCATCTACCAGCAGCATATCTACATATACCAGCAGTCTACCTTCATCTACCAGCAGCATATCTTCATCTACCAGCAGCATATCTTCATCTAACAGCAGCATATCTACATATACCAGCAGTCTACCTTCATCTACCAGCAGCATATCTTCATGTACCAGCAGCATACAGTAATCTGCCAGCAGTCTACCTTCATCTACCAGCAGCATATCTTCATCTACCAGCAGTCTACCTTCATCTACCAGCAGCATATCTTCATCTACCAGCAGTCTACCTTCCTCTACCAGCAGCATATCTTCATCTACCAGCAGCATACTTTTATCTACCAGCAGTCTACCTTTATCTACCAGCAGCATACCTACATCTACCAGCAGCATATCTTCATCTACCAGCAGCATATCTTCATCTACCAGCATTATACCTTTATCAACCAGCAGTCTACCTTTATCACCAGAAGCATACCTACATCTACCAGCATCATATCTTCATCTACCAGCAGTCTACCTTCATCTACCAGCAGCATATCTTCAACTACCAGCAGCATATTTTCATCTACCAGCAGTCTACCTTTATCTACCAGCAGCATATCTTCATTTACAAGCAGCATATCTTCATCTACCAGCAGTCTATCTTCATCTACCAGCAGCATATCTTCATCTACCAGCAGCATATCTTCACCTACCAGCAGCATATATTCATCTACCAGCAGCATATCTTCATCTACCAGCAGTCTGCCTTCATATACCAGCAGCATATATTCATCTACCAGCAGTCTACCTTTATCTACCTGCAGCATATATTCATCTACCAGCAGTCTACCTTTATCTACCTGCAGCATATATTCATCTACCAGCAGTCTACCTTCATCTACCAACAGCATATTTTCATCTACCAGCAGTCTACCTTCTTCTACCAGCAGCATATCTTCAACTACCAGCTGCATATCTTCATCTACCAGTAGTCTACCTTCATCCACCAGCAGCATATCTTCATTTCCCAGCAGCATATCTTGATCTACCAGCAGCATATCTTCATTTACCAGCAGTCTACCTTCATCTACCAGCAGCATATCTTCATCTACCAGCATCCTACCTTCATCTACCAGCAGCATATCTTCATTTACCAGCAGTCTACCTTCATCTACCAGCAGCATATCTTCATCTACCAGCAGCATATATTCATCTACCAGCAACTTATCTTCATATACCAGCAGTCTACCTTCGTCTACCAGCAGCATATATTCATCTACCAGCAGTCTACCTTCATCTACCAGCAGCATAATTATATTCATCTACCAGCAGTCTACCTTCATCTACCAGCATCATATCCTAATTTACCAGCAGTCTACATGTATCTACCAGTAGCATATCTTCATCTACCAGCGGTCAAACTTCATCTACCAGCAGCATATCTTCATCTACCAGTAGTCTACCTTCATCTACCAGCAGCATATCTTCATTTCCCAGCAGCATATCTTCATCTACCAGCACCATATCTTCATTTACCAGCGGTCTACCTTCATCTACCAGCAGTATATCTTCATTTACCAGCAGTCTACCTTCATCTACCAGCAGCATATCTTCATTTACCAGCAGTCTACCTTCATCTACCAGCAGCATATCTTCATCTACCAGCAGCATATATTCATCTACCAGCAACTTATCTTCATCTACCAGCAGTATATATTCATCTACCAGCAGTCTACCTTCATCTACCAGCAGCATATATTCATCTACCTGCAGTCTACCTTCATCTACCAGCATCATATCCTAATTTACCAGCAGTCTACATTTATCTACCAGTAGCATATCTTTATCTACCAGCCTCCATCTACCAGCAGCATATCTTCATTACCAGCAGCATATCTTCATCTACCAGCAGTCTACCTTCATCTACCAGCAGTCTACCTTCATCTACCAACAGCATATATGCATCTACCAGCAGTCTACCTTCATCTACCAGCCGCATATCTTCATCTACCAGTAGTCTACCTTCATCTACCAGCAGCATATCTTCATTTCCCAGCAGCATATCTTCATCTACCAGCAGCATATCTTCATTTACCAGCAGTCTACCTTCATCTTCCAGCAGCATATCTTCATTTACCAGCAGTATACCTTCATCTACCAGCAGCATATCTTCATCTAGCAGCAGTCTATCTTCATCTATCAGCAGTCTACCTTCATCTACCAGCAGCATATCTACATCTACCAGCAGTCTACCTTCATCTACCAGCAGCATATCTTCATCTAACAGCAGTCTATCTTCATCTACCAGCAGTCTACCTTCATCTACCAGCAGCATATATTCATGTAACAGCAGCATATCTTCATCTACCAGCAGTCTACCTTCATCTACCAGCAGCATATCTGCAGCTACCAGCAGCATATCTTCATCTACCAGCAGTCTACCTTCATCTACCAGCAGCATATATTCATCTACCAGTAGCATATCTTCATCTACCAGCAGTCCACCTTCATCTACCGGCAGCATATATTCAACTACCAGCAGTCTATCTCCAAAAACTAACCGTAAAATGCAAGCGGAATTAAAATTTAATACTTTGTGCAAAATCAAATCATCAAATATTAACAAACAATTGAGTTGTAAGGGTTGCCGCTATGCAAGATTTGCGTGTTACTGCAAAATACGGAATTGTGCACTCGCTCGGTATTTATCTTTTAAATCGTGACTCTAAAGAAAGTGTCAAAATTACTCAGATTGGCTACAAAATAAAAGATACTAATAGTAGATGACTGGTCTAGCAATACAAAAAAATAAAGATGTCGATTTAAGCCAAATATTGACAAAAAACGTAGCCCTGTGGCAGCTTAAATTCGTTGTTTTGGGGTGGGTGTGGGGTGAACTTTTCTTAATAATCTTTTTAATTATTACGCTATTTTCAAAAACTAACCGTTAAATGCAAGCGGAATTAATCTTGACAAAAAACGTAGCCCTGTGGCAGCGTAAATTCGTAATTTTTGAGGGGTTGTAGTTGATATTTTTTTAATAGCATCCATAGTTGTTGTGATATTTTCAAAAACTAACCTTTAAATGAAAGCTGAATAATAGTTTTATAATTTGGGCATAGTTGTAGCATCGAATATTAACTGCACATAGGGTTGTAAGCGCTGACGCCATTTTCGGTCGACGATTTTATGCGTAGTTTCTTATTTTTGAGTGGGTGTGAGGTGAACCTTTTCTTAATAAGATTTTTTATTTATTACGCTATTTTCAAAAACTAACAGTTAAATGCAAGCGGAATTAATATTTAATACTTCGTGCAAAATTAAATCATTGAATATTTACAAACAATTGAAATATACGGGTTGACGCTATGGAAGATTTGCGTTTTACGGCAAAATACCGAAATGTGCACTCGCTCGGTATTTATCTTTTAAATCGTGGCTCTAAAGAAAGTGTCAAAATTACTCAGATTGGCTACAAAATGAAAGATACTAATAGTAGATGACTGGTCTAGCAATAAAAAAAGGAAAGATGTCGATTTAAGTCAAATATTGACAAACAATGTAGCCCTGTGGCAGCGTAAATTCGTAATTTTAGAGGGGTGGTAGTTGAACTTTTTTTAATAGCATCCATAGTTATTGCGATATTTTCAAAAACTAACCTTTAAATGAAAGCTGAATAATAGTTTTATAATTTGGTTATAGTTGTAACAACGAATATTAACTGCACATAGGGTTATAAGCGTTGACGCCATTCACGGTCGACGATTTTATGCGTAGTTTCCTATTTTTGAGTGGGTGTGTGGTAAACTTTTCTTAATAACGTTTTTATTTATTATGCTATTTTCAAAAACTAACCGTTACATGCAAGCCGAATTATAGTTTTATAATTTGGGCATAGTTGTAGCATCGAATATTAACAGCACATAGGGTTGTAAGCGCTGACGCCATTCACGGTCGACGATTTTAGGCGTAGTTTCTTATTTTTGAGTGGGTGTGGGGTAAACTTTTCTTAATAAGATTTTTATTTATTACGCTATTTTCAAAAACTAACAGTTAAATGCAAGCTGAATTAATATTTAATACTTCGTGCAAAATTAAATCATCGAATATTTACATACAATTGAGATATACGGGTTGACGCTATAGAAGATTTGCGTTTTACGGCATAATACCGAAATGTGCGCTCGAAGATTTTCGTTTTACGGCAAAATACCGAAATGTGCACTCGCTCGGTATTTATCTTTTAAATCGTGGCTCTAAAGAAAGTGTCAAAATCACTCAGATTGGCTACAAAATGAAAGATACTAATAGTAGATGACTGGTCTAGCAATAAAAAAAGGAAAGATGTCGATTTAAGCCAAATATTGACAAAAAACGTAGCCCTGTGGCAGCGTAAATTCGTAATTTTACAGGGGTTGTAGTTGATATTTTTTTAATAGCATCCATAGTTATTGTGATATTTTCGAAAACTAACCTTTAAATGAAAGCTGTATAATAGTTTTATAATTTGGGCATAGTTGTAGCATCGAATATTAACTGCACATAGGGTTTTCAGCGCTGACGCCATTCACGGTCGACGATTTTATGCGTAGTTTCTTATTTTTGAGTGGGTGTGGGGTGAATTTTTCTTAATAAGATTTTTATTTATTGCGCTATTTTCAAAAACTAACAGTTAAATGCAAGCGGAATTAATATTTAATACTTCGTACAAAATTAAATCATCGAATATTTACAAACAATTGAGATATAAGGGTTGACGCTATGGAAGATTTGCGTTTTACGGCAAAATACCGAAATGTGCACTCGCTCGGTATTTATCTTTTAAATCGTGGCTCTAAAGAAAGTGTCAAAATTACTCAGATTGGCTACAAAATGAAAGATACTAATAGTAGATGACTGGTCTAGCAATAAAAAACGGAAAGATGTCGATTTAAGCCAAATATTGACAATAAATGTAGCCCTGTGGCAGAGTAAATTCGTAATTTTAGAGGGGTGGTAGTTGAACTTTTTTTAATAGCATCCATAGTTATTGCGATGTTTTCAAAAACTAACCTTTAAATGAAAGCTGAATAATAGTTTTATAATTTGGGTATAGTTGTAACAACGAATATTAACTTCACAAAGGTTTATAAGCGCTGACGCCATTCACGGTCGACGATTTTAGGCGTAGTTTCTTATTTTTGAGTGGGTGTGTGGTAAACTTTTCTTAATAAAGTTTTTATTCATTATGCTATTTTCAAAAACTAACCGTTACATGCAAGCCGAATTATTGTTTTATAATTTGGGCATAGTTGTAGCATCGAATATTAACAGCACATAGGGTTGTAAGCGCTGACGCCATTCACCGTCGACGATTTTAGGCGTAGTTTCTTATTTTTGAGTGGGTGTGGGGTAAACTTTTCTTAATAAGATTTTTATTTATTACGCTATTTTCAAAAACTAACAGTTAAATGCAAGCGGAATTAATATTTAATACTTCGTGCAAAATTAAATCATCGAATAATTACAAACAATTGAGATATACGGGTTGACGCTATGGAAGATTTGCGTTTTACGGCAAAATACCGAAATGTGCACTCGCTCGGTATTTATCTTTTAAATCGTGGCTCTAAAGAAAGTGTCAAAATTACTCAGATTGGCTACAAAATGAAAGATACTAATAGTAGATGACTGGTCTAGCAATAAAAAAAGGAAAGATAACGATTTAAGCCAAATATTGACAAAAAATGTAGCCCTGTGGCAGCGTAAATTCGTAATTTTAGAGGGGTGGTAGTTGAACTTTTTTTAATAGCATCCACAGTTATTGCGATATTTTCGAAAACTAACCTTTAAATGAAAGCTGAATAATAGTTTTATTATTTGGGTATAGTTGTAACAACGAATAATAACTGCACATAGGGTTATAAGCGCTGACGCCATTCACGGTCGACGATTTTAGGCGTAGTTTCTTATTTTTGAGTGGGTGTGTGGTAAACTTTTCTTAATAACGTTTTTATTTATTACGCTATTTTCAAAAACTAACAGTTAAATGCAAGCTGAATTAATATTTAATACTTCGTGCAAAATTAAATCATCAAATATTTACAAACAATTGAGATATACGGGTTGACGCTATGGAAGATTTGCGTTTTACAGCAAAATACCGAAATGTGCACTGGTAGATGAATTTATGTGTACCCGTAATTCAGCGGGTCGGGCGACATATGTCGACCTTTCTGCCAACTTGACGCGCTTGAGAAATACAATGTGTGTATTTAGTCTAGTAGCAAAGGTAATCAAGTTAAAACTGTTTTTCCTTATTGTATTCAACTATACACACCATTCTAAATAAAATATGGAATTAATATAACTTGTCTAGTTTTCATCAATATTAGCATTAGGTAAGTACATTTCACCCACCCGCTTGAAGTAAGGAATATGGCTACATGTGTTAAATGCCCCCAGTCTGTTTATTATTCGTTTTAATAGTGTTCAATACATTGTTGCACACTAATTAAATCAATTTGAGTTGTGAATGGTTGATTTTAACGAAGTCAGTACTTTATGTGTACTCGTAATTTAGCCGGTCGGGCGACATATGTCGACCTTTCTGCCAGCTTGACGCGATTGAAAAATACAATGCGTGTATTTAGTCTAAGCAAAGGTAATCAAGTTAAATCTGTTTTTTTCCTTATTTTATCCAACTGTATACACCATTGTAAATAAAAGATGGAATTAATATAACTTTTCTCGTTTTATTAATGTTGGCATTAGCTACGTATATTTCATCCACCCGCTTAAAGTAAGGAAATGGCAGTATGTGTTGAATATTACCAGTCCGTTTAATTCTTCATTTTAACAGGCAGTAGGTATGAATACTTACTCTCTGATTTTAATAGTGTTCAATATATTGTTAGATACTAATTAAGTCAATTAGAGTTGTGAATGGTTGATTCTTAGTTTTAATGTTTTTCAATACATATATCAATTATAGGCTAATCCTTTAATCTCGAGCCGGGAACTTGCCCCGAATTCTCACTCGTTGAGACCGAAAGTGCCAGTCTTGCCCCGGTCAAAGAGTAAAATGTCAAACCCTGTGTACTAAATTACACAGGTGTTGTCCTCCTTCAAATCTGTGTATTGTCAGAAAGCGTAGCGTGAGACAAAAATATAGATATTTTAGAAAATTACTCATTAAAAATAAATTCTACAATGTTTTCATTACAATAAATTGTTAATTTAGTTATAAGCGTTGTTTTTATTATTGAATAATATACGTATTAATATAATTATATTATTAAACAATAATTATATTATTATATTGTTTTTTACTATAGCACAATTACTACACGATGACATTTAATATACTATTAATAAATGTTACCAGTTTGTTTAATTCTTCGTTTTAATAGTGTTCAATACATTGTTTGCACACTAATTAAATCAATTAGAGTTGTGAATGGTTGATTTCATCGAAGTCAGTACTTTATGTGTACACGTAATTCAGCCGGTCGGGCGACATATGTCGACCTTTCTGCCAACTTGACGCGATTCAAAAATAAAATGCGTGTATTTAGTCTGTAAGCAAAGATAATGAAGTTAAATCTATTTTTCCTTATTGTATCAAACTATATACACCATTGTAAATAAAAGATGGAATTAATATAAATTGTCTAATTTTATCATGGATATACACGTACATATGTCGACCTTTCTGTCAGCTTGACGCGCTTGAGAAATACAATTACAATATGTGTATTTAGTCTATTAGCGAAGGTAATCAAGTTAAATCTGTGTTTCTTTATTGTATTCAACTGTATACACGATGTTAAATAAAATATGGAATTAATATAACTTGTCTAGTTTTCATCAATATTAGCATTAGGTAAGTATATTTCACCCACCCGCTTCAAGTAAGGAATATGGCTATATGTGTTAAATGGCCACAGTCTGTTAATTCTTCGTTTTAAAAGTGTTCTATACATTGTTTCACACTAATTAAGTCAATTAGTGTTGTGAATGATTGATTTTAACGAAGTCAGTACTTTATGTGTACTCGTAATTCAGCCGGTCGGGCGACATATGTTGACCTTTCTGTCAGATTGACGCGATTGAGAAATACAATGTGTATATTTAGTCTATTAGCAAAGGTTATCAAGTTAAATCTGTTTTTCCTTATTGTATTCAACTGTATACACCATTCTAAATAAAATATGGAATTAATATAACTTGTCTAGTTTTCATCAATATTAGCATTAGGAAAGTATATTTCACCCACCCGTTTGAAGTAAGGAATATGGCTATATATGTTAAATGCACCCAGTCTGTTAATTCTTCGTTTTAATAGTGTTCAATACATTGTTGCACACTAATTAAGTCAATAAGTGTTGTGAATGATTGATTTTAACGAAGTCAGTACTTTATGTGTACTCGTAATTCAGCCGGTCGGGCGACATATGTCGACCTTTCTGCCAACTTGACGCGATTCAAAAATAAAATGCGTGTATTTAGTCTGTAAGCAAAGATAATGAAGTTAAATCTATTTTTCCTTATTGTATCAAACTATATACACCATTGTAAATAAAAGATGGAATTAATATAAATTGTCTAATTTTATCATGGATATACACGTACATATGTCGACCTTTCTGTCAGCTTGACGCGCTTGAGAAATACAATTACAATATGTGTATTTAGTCTATTAGCGAAGGTAATCAAGTTAAATCTGTGTTTCTTTATTGTATTCAACTGTATACACGATGTTAAATAAAATATGGAATTAATATAACTTGTCTAGTTTTCATCAATATTAGCATTAGGTAAGTATATTTCACCCACCCGCTTCAAGTAAGGAATATGGCTATATGTGTTAAATGGCCACAGTCTGTTAATTCTTCGTTTTAAAAGTGTTCTATACATTGTTTCACACTAATTAAGTCAATTAGTGTTGTGAATGATTGATTTTAACGAAGTCAGTACTTTATGTGTACTCGTAATTCAGCCGGTCGGGCGACATATGTTGACCTTTCTGTCAGATTGACGCGATTGAGAAATACAATGTGTATATTTAGTCTATTAGCAAAGGTTATCAAGTTAAATCTGTTTTTCCTTATTGTATTCAACTGTATACACCATTCTAAATAAAATATGGAATTAATATAACTTGTCTAGTTTTCATCAATATTAGCATTAGGAAAGTATATTTCACCCACCCGTTTGAAGTAAGGAATATGGCTATATATGTTAAATGCACCCAGTCTGTTAATTCTTCGTTTTAATAGTGTTCAATACATTGTTGCACACTAATTAAGTCAATAAGTGTTGTGAATGATTGATTTTAACGAAGTCAGTACTTTATGTGTACTCGTAATTCAGCCGGTCGGGCGACATATGTCGACCTTTCTGTCAGATTGACGCAATTGAAAAATACAACGCGGGTATTTAGTCTGTAAGCAAAGATAATAAAGTTCAATCTGTTTTTCCTTATTGTATCCAACTATATACACCATTGTAAATAAAAGATGGAATTAATATAACTTGTCTAGTTGTATCAATGTTGGCATTAGCTATGTATATTTCATCCACTCGCTTAAAGTAAGGAAAATGACTATATGTGTTAAATATTACCAGTCTGTTTAATTCTTCATTTTAACAGGCAGTAAGTATGTATACTTACTCCCTGATTTTAATAGAGTTCAATATAATTGTTAGATACTAATTAAGTCAATTAGGGTTGTGAATGGTTGATTCTTCGTTTTAATGTTTTTCAATTATAGGGTAATCCTTTAATCTCGAGCCGGTAACTTACCCCGAATTCTTACTCGTTTAGAACGTGAGAGTTTTATTGGGGGTTGTAAAACTGGAAATCATGTTGCCATGGATAAGTACCCTCAGGCTGACAGTTGTTTGCGGGTTGAAAAGCCTAGACTTTGTGTGCAGAAATTGTCCTCCCACAAACCCAGCATGTAATTAGGAGATTAGTGTGTTGCGTAACACCTACTGATAAGAGTCAATAAAACACTGGTAAGGATCAATAAAATACATAGAGTCGCAAATTATGCTGCAATAGGCCCTAATCAATGGAGATTACTATATTGACTTATTAATATTTGTATACAACTGAATGACTATTTATGATTGCTATAATTATTGTGTTTATGTGTGAATGTTTTTTTCTTTTAAATAAATTGTAATCAGTTTATCTTGAATCACACGGCACTGTAAATAATTTATATATATTAGATACAGTGTTGCGTAAATATAATACATCATTCTAAATAAAATATGGAATTAGTATAACTTGTCTAGTTTTCATCAATATTAGCATTAGATAAGTATATTTCACCCTCCCACTTGAAGTAAGGATTATGGCTATATGTGTTAAATGTCCGCAGTCTGTTAATTATTCGTTTTAATAGTGTTCAATACATTGTTGCACACTAACTAAATCAATTTGAGTTGTGAATGGTTGATTTTAACAAAATCAGTACTTTATGAGTACTCGGATTTCAGCCGGTCGGGCGACATATATCGACCTTTCTGCCAGCTTGACGCGCTTGAGAAATACAATGTATATATTTAGTATATTAGCAAAGGTTATCAAGTTAAATCTGTTTTTCCTTATTGTCTTAAATTGTATACACTATTCTAAATAAAATATGGAATTAATAACTTGTCTAGTTTTCATCAATATTAGCATTAGGTAAGTATATTTCACCCACCCACCTGAAGTAAGGATTATGGCTATATGTGTTAAATGCCCCCAAGTCTGTTAATTATTCGTTTTAATAGTGTTCAATACATTGTTGCACACTAATTAAATCAATTTGAGTTGTGAATGGTTGATTTTAACAAAGTCAGTACTTTATGTGTACTCGGATATCAGCCGGTCGGGCGACATATGTCGACCTTTCTGCCAGCTTGACGCGATTGAGAAAAACAATGTGTCTATTTAGTCTATTAGCAAAGGTTATCAAGTTAAATCTGTTTTTCCTGATCGTATTACACTATATAAACTATTTTAAATAAAATATGGAATTAATATAACTTGTCTAGTTTTCATAAATATTAGCATTAGGTAAGTATATTTTACCAGTGAAGTAAAACTTACTTCACTGATTTTACCCACCAATTTGAAGTAAGGAATATGGCTATATGTGTTAAATGTCACCAGTCTGTTAATTATTTGTTTTCATACATTGTTGCACACTAATTAAATCAATTTGAGTTGTGAATGGTTGATTTTAACGATGTCTGTACTTCATGTGTATCCGTAATTCAGCGGGTCGGGCGACATATGTCGACCTTTCCGCCAGCTTGACGCGCTTGAGAAATACAATGTGTATATTTAGTCTATTAGCAAAGGTTTTCAAGTTAAATCTGTTTTTGCCTATTGTATTAAACTGTATACACCATTCTAAATAAAATATGGAATTAATATAACTTGTCTAGAGTTCATCAATATTAGCATTAGGTAAGTATATTTCACCCACCCGCTTGAAGTAAGGAATATGGCTATATGTGTTAAATGCCCCAGTCTGTAAATTCTTCGTTTTACTAATGTTCAATACATTGTTGCACACTAATTAAGTCAATAAGTGTTGTGAATGGTTGATTTTAACGAAGTCAGTACTTTATGTGTAATCGTATTTCAGCCGGTCGGGCGATATATGTCGACCTTTCTGCCAGCTTGACGCGATTGAGAAGTACAATGCGTGTATTTAGTCTGTAAGCAAAGATAATCAAATTAAATCTGTTTTTCCTTATTGTATCCAACTATATACACCATTGTAAATAAAAGATGGAATTAATATAACTTGTCTAGTTTTATCAATGTTGGCATTAGCTATGTATGTTTCATCGACCCGCTTAAAGTAAGGAAAATGGCTGTATGTGTTAACTATTACCAGTCTGTTTAATTCCTCATTTTAACAGGCTGTAAGTATGTATACTTACTCCCTGATTTTAATAGAGTTCAATATATTGTTAGATAATAATATGGTCAATTAGAGTTGTGAATGGTTGATTCTTCGTTTTAATGTTTTTCAATACATATATCAGTCATAGGGTAATCCTTTAATCACGAGCCGGTAACTTGCCCTGAATTCTTACTGGTTTAGACCGTGAGAGTTGTATTGGGGGTCGTAAAACTGGATATCGGGTTGCCACGGAGCATGTAATTAGTAGGAGATTAGTGTGTTGCGTAACACCTACTGATAAGGGTCAATAAAACACTGGTAAATGTCAATAAAACACAGAGTCGCAAATTATGCTATAATAGGCCCTAATCAATGGAGATTACTATATTGACTTATTAATATTTGTATACATATGAATGGCTATTTTATGATTGCTATAATGATTGTGTTTATGTGTGAACGTTTTTTTCTTTTAAATAAATTGTAATCAGTTTATCTTGAATCACGCGGCACTGTAAATTATTTATATATATTAGATACAGTGTCGTGTGATTATAATATTGTGAACAGTTATATGTATATTGATATTGTATAGTCTCTTGTAATTCTAAAAAGAATGGCACAGTTGTATTTTATGATTTGTTGTATTGTTGATAATAGTGTACTGTGATGAGACTTAAATAAACTATTAAACCTATAATACATCATTCTAAATAAAAGACGGAACTAATATAACTTGTCTAGTTTTCATCAATATTAGCATAAAGATAAGTATATTTCACCCACCCGCTTGAAGTAAGGAATACATGTGATAAATGTTCCCAGTCTTCATTTTAATAGTTTTCAATATTCATCCACTAAGGCACTTAAAGTAAGGAATATGTGTTAAATGTTACCAGTCTGTTTCACTATGCTTTTTCACGGCTGGACACGGTGTCCACCAATAGCTGTATACTTCGTAAAAGTCCGATAAGTATGAGTTATACCTCTATATTGTTGAATATTGTTTGTGTATGTGTGTGTGGGGGGGGGGGGGGTGGGGGGGGGGGGGGCGGGAGGGTTCAGATACCTGTTTATTGTCCGGTATTTTGGTGTGAAACCCAGGCCCGACGATCCAGACCGCCATGCCGACGGCCCCAACAGCCATTGCATATGCAGTATAGTATATTTACATGATGCAACCAGAGTAATAAAATATACCTTCGCAATAATTGTATCACATATGGTCCCAAATATTACCCTGGCTCGGTCTACAATCCGGGTCCGACGGTCCTGGCACCCGTACCGACGCCCCTGACACCACTTACATATTCAATATAGTCTATTTATGTCAAACATATATACCTTGACAAGAATTGTTATGCCATATGGTACGCCAGTTACCGAGGCTCTGTCTACAACCCAAGGCCGTCGACCGCGACACCCGTACCGACGACCCCGACATCCGTACCGACAGCCCCGACACCCGGCAGGAATGCAGGATAGTTTATTTACATAAAGCGTCCCGATTAACAAAATATAACTTCACAAAAAAATTGTATGCCATTGGTTCCCAAATATTACTCTGGCTTGGTCAACAATCCAGGCCCGACGGCCTCGACACCCGTACCGACGGCCACGACACCACTCACATATTCAGGATAGTCCATTAACGTCAAGCAACCTGAATAACAACATATACCTTCACAAGAATTGTTCTGCCGTATATTGCGCCAATGTTACCGAGGCTCTGTCTACAACCCAAGACCGACGACCCCGACACCCGTACCGACGGCACCGACATCCGTACCGACCGCCACGACACCCGGCAGGAATGCAGGAATGCATGATAGTTTATTTACATCAAGTTAACAAAATATACCTTCACACTAATAGGTATTGCCAGATGGTCTACAAATGTCGCCCGGCTTCGGTCTGCAATTGTCGACCGGTCTGCAATTGTCGCCCAGGTGAAGCCCAATAGCTCACCTTTGAGCCTTCGGCTCAGGTGAGCTAAAAAGGCTAAAAATGCAAAAAATGCAATAAAAACTGGGGGTTAGGCACACTTGTGAATCCAAAACTCGATGATGGGTATACCTAAATTAGCCCCAGGAACGCCCCTGGTTGGGAGCAGCGGTTATGAAGCCTGCATATCACAAGTAACAGTCAAAAGACTAAATTAAAAAGCAGACAACATATCCTATAAGTGGTTAAACAATACCCAGAGCCTTTAATAGGCCGGAGTAGTGGAACCACTGAATCGAAAATTAAGTAAGAAAACAAAAAGAAATGAAAAAGTACCACCGATAATTAAATATAAGTATCGGGCTCAGCGATCTCCAAAGATCGAATGAATAACAGTACTGATAAAGTTTGCCTTGTTAAGACGATAGGGCCTTCCCTTTTCTTCCAATCTTTATCAAACTTTACCAGATTGTTAATATCAATGAAAGCTTGGACAAGTTCGAAAACCAGCCAGATTGGCCCATTTATACTGGAGTTATAGCCCTTGATTTTCTGAAATATGCTATATTTGGGTTCATTAAGACGAAAGTGCCTTTATTTTGCCGGATTTCAGTGAAACTTTGCAGGGATGATCAGTACCAAGCCTAGTTGTACATATCGTCACCGTGTTCCGGTTGAATGATTTTGACAGAGTTATGGCCCTTTAAAGGTTTTAATATGCAAACTTTGTCCTGACTATGTCTCCTGAACCCCTGGCCGGATTTAAACGAAACTTTTTGGGGATGATCAGTTCCAGGTCTAGTTGTGCAAATCATCGCCGTGTTCCTGTTGAATGCATTTTTGGAAGAGTTAAGGCCCTTTCAGAGTTGTTATACACAAACTTTGTCTGGACTAGTTCTCCTGAACCCCTCGCCATAGTTCAATGAAAGTTTGCAGGGATGATCAGCACCATGCCTAGTTGTACATGTCATCGTCGCGTTCCGGTTTACAGATTTTTTGGCGGAGTTGTGGCCCTTTAAATGTTTTTGATACACAACTTTTTGATACACAACTTTTTCCGGGCTCGTTCTTCCCTGGCTGGATTTCAACGAAACTTGACAAGAAGGATCAGTTTCAAGCCTAGTTGTGCATATCTCCGCCATCCATATTCTGGTTGAATGATTTTTGGAGGAGTCATGGCCCTTTAAAAGTTTTGTCCAGATTAGTCTCTTTTGAACTCCTTTCCGGATTTCAACGAATCTTGGTGGGGATGATCAGTACCAAACCTAGTTTCACCTGCTATTGCCGTGTTGTGGTTGAATGCATTTTGGCAGAGTTATGACCTCTTAAAGGTTTTAATACACTAACTTAGTACAGACTAGTTCTCTTGAACCTCTGGCTGGATTTCAGCGAAACTTGGCAGGGATGATCAGTACCAAGCCTAGTTGCGTATGTCATCGCCATGTTCCGGGTGAATGATTTTTTGAAAGAGTTATGTCCCCTTATACATAATAAAAAAATATGAAAAATTTAAAAAATATATATATTAAAAAAATAATGAAACAAAGTTTATAAACATGTCAAAACTTGCCCAGCCAACAAATTATATGGCGACTGCTTCAAAGAAGTGATCGAGATATTGAAGAGATACGCTGGGCGTACTTTCAATCCTTTTGGTTACTATTATGTGATTCGGGCCAAATTGTGTACTGGTTCCCATAATTTGTGCGAAACCAGCACAAGTACAGGTACGGAAGCAAACAAAACACAGAACAAAAGCAGCTTTAAATGCGTTTTTAATGCTTTTTAGAAAGTGTCATAACTTGTCTTTTGGTAAGTATGAAGTTTAAGTATTATTTTTATGTTCTTACTACATAGTTCTAAATAATCTGACATCTAAATAAATGTATGATCAATATTCCTGCACATAACTGATTGCTGAGGCCCTTCCAGGGGTGGGCGGGGGAGGGAGGGGGTGGGGGTGGTGGTCCATGTTCCCTGAAAATATGACCCAATGTTATCTTGTTCCCCAAACATATTTTCAATATTACCTATAACAGACAATGTTCCATTGTTCCCCAAATGGCCATGTTCCCTTGTTCCCCAAACCCCTGTGAGACCCTCATTACTGACACACTCAACAGGTCAACCAATCAGAGCAACAGATAATCTTTGGAAGGTTATTGTGTATTATTAACCCATTGATTTGGTTTTAATCGGGAATTGGCCTGATTGATGGGTACAGTGCTTTGGGGGGTATAGAATCACTTGGTTTAAACGTCTCATTTTAAAATGAAAGGAAAATGTTTATTTAATTTCTGATTTAGATTTACCTTTTTAGTTGTATGATAGCAAAATTTCAAAAATTATTGTCCTGAAGCTGTGATTTTTTAATAGCCGTTTTTGCACCAATATTTACATAATTTCATTTTATCCTTAAAAGTGCCAAAATTCAACAAATTACCTTAATCGATGATTGCATTTTGACTTTTGTCCCTAACATTTGTTAAAACAGCATATATTTATTTCTGAGTTTATTGTGACGGTATGAATTTTTCGTTTCAAAAACACACTTCATTCAGGTAGTATAGAATCATTTTTTCTGAGAGGTGTTGCACGTAGCGATATATTTTGCATGGAAAAATGTCCCAAATACTTTCACCGTTGAATATGATATGCTTATATGATATATCTTCAAGCCTGGAATGTTTTAAAATAATCTAAAATATATGAGCTGAGAAAATTAAATTTAAACAGGAAATGATTCTTTACTACCAATGATTCTCAATGATTCTATACACCCCAAAGCACTGTATTCGTAACTTTCACATCAGGTCAACTTCCTGTAGGCTGAGACACAGATACCGGTTTAAAAAAAAAAAAATCAAAAAAAATCTTATATTCTATTAAATATTCAGTATTTAATAGAATATAAGATTATTTTTTTTATTTTCTTGTCTTGTACAAGACAAGATTTTTTGATTTTTTTTTTAAACCGGTATCTGTGGGCTGAGATATTCAGTAGGTGAAAATAAAGGGGTTTACTCGGACTTTATCCTCAATCTCTATATGAAAATATTATGATTTAAATTAAAAGTATCCATATTGGTGTTTTAAAATCAGACAACACCAAAAGAAGATACATAGATGTACACAAAAAATAAAGCTTTTCACATAATTGCCATTATACACTAGTTTTATAAATGGCTAAAGTCAGTTGAGCACCAACGATAAACACCGAGTTTACCACCTACCAGAATGTGGAGGTGTTTTATTTTATTGATCACTGATTGGTCAAATTATTTTGATGATGTCATGTGAAAGTTATGAATTGTCTTTAAATTTCTAACTTGTGTTCCTTCTCGTTCATAAAATATACGTTTACGAATGGCGAGACAGTTTTTGATATAAATACGAAAATACTTTTTTATGTGTGGACTCAGAGCAGGTTTCTAGTGCTAGCAGAGTTTCTCTTGCATAAACAGTAAATTTAAACCGATAACACTAAAGTGCAGAATGATCATTAATTCTGTTATCCATTTCACATTAAAACTTTAATCCAAAAAAACAACATTTTGAGAAGTAATATATTAATACATTATATTAAATCTATACATACTATCCATTGTTTGAATGGCAAAATATAGGTGTCTTGCGCAGTGACGTCATACAAGAAACGTTTACACACGACCAGTTCATATGCATATATATTGTAAAATACATATGTTCAAATAATGTTAATATACCGGTATCTAAATTTGCCATATTAAAATGCGATATTAAATAGAAGACACACACGTTGGAATGACGTCTATTTAAAAATCGATGAACGGCCAAGGGAGACCATTCGTTATTTTTTAAACACAGGGCACAGTGTATAACTTCTGCCATGTTACAGTTGGACTCAGACATAATGTTGGCAAAAAATACAATACGGCAAATGCTGCGATCAGACTCTGTACAGTTATACGACATTGATACAAATTAAATTTGAAGTTGATGCTGAAAATATGTTGGCCTATAGAGCAAAGATAACATAACACCTACTCAACGTGGTACAATTAAATGTAATACCCCTAACATCATAATTTTTATGCTGTGCCTTGACTTATCAAGTTTTAAGAAAATATTTGCATTTGCAGTTGTTTTCCTTGAACAATCAATCAAATTTTAATAGGCTGTCTCTTTTTAAACGAAATGTGCCCAACCGTACATTGACAGAAATATTTTTAAAGTCGTTTTTACATTGAAAGGGGTTCCTGCTTAAAAAAATTAGTAGTGCTCAGGTGTTTTTTTTACCTTATATACCACTGTAAAAGGCCTCTTCCCAACTGAGAACTTGACAGAACATTTTCCCAATCAGAAAGCAGCAGATTCTCAGAATTTGAGAAAAAACATTAATTCTGTAATATGTTTTTGTATTTTGAGTCAGTTCTGACTGAGAAGTCAGTATTTATAATCAATAATGGAAACAAATATAAATGTAGCATAGTATCGTCATATTTACTTAATTGATGAAATCTTACATCTTTCCCAAAATGAGAAATAAGCACATTTTCCCCCAAGATGGACAGGCCTGTGCCTCTTCCAAATGTTGTGGGAAAAAGCCCTTTTATAATTTATAGTGTTGGGAATCGGCTGAAAATTCATGATCGATCATCAGAATATTTAATTGACCGATGATCGATCATTAATCAATTAAACATGGCTGCTATAAAAGACAGGTGTAAGCCTTTCTCAGACTATAATGAAGAAAATAATCGCATTTCAAGTATGTTCTGGTAATAAAGGAACTGAATGAAACTGACCAACATATATTTTAAAAAATAAGTTGTGATACCCGCTATAAATATGTGATTACTTGCTGCAAAATTGTAATTCATTTTATTTCCATAAATTTCAACAACCGAGTAAAGTCGATCATCAAAATTTGTAATTGATTAATCAGATCAAAGGCATAACTGATTGATGATCGATCAAATTGATTAATCGGAACAACACTAATGCGTTATATGTTTTTTCAGAAACAGCATCTTTGACTAGTAGCCTTTCTGATAGCTAAGCAAACATGAAGAAAAGAGAGTGCATCACGATTTTGATATTTTTTCTGATAATTGTTTTCCTTCTTGGATTCAACACTCTGTTTGGTGTCAACATGAATCTCATCTGGATGATCTCCACTGAGCTGGATATGGATAATATACAAGTGTTGAGTAAACACAAAATACACGTAGATATAAGACAGTACACTGAGTATACTGTTGATGATACGTATATAAGTTCATCTGAAACTGATTTGAAGTTGTCAAATTTTGAAGGATTTAATGAAACTCCATCAAAGTCAAACTCAGATTCGTCTTTCATTTCTGAAAGCTCGCGAGAAGAGGATGATGCAGACATCTCCATTATGAGTAAATTTAATAAATATTTTAATGGAAGAACTCAGTGTGATATTGTGGACCCATCTCAGAGATTTGATTGTCATCCAGAAAAATATGTTACAGAGGAGAATTGTGAATCTCGGGGTTGTTGCTGGTTTAAGGACGTGGCAAGACAGAAGCCATTAATGTCCCCTAATTCAACATCTACCCAGTCCCTTATTGATATCCCCTTCTGTTATTACCCACGAAATTACCCAGGATACCATGTGACTTCAAAAGTAAAGACAGATGTTGGGTTCCGAACAATGTTGGAAAGAAATACTTCATCATATTATCCCAAAGATGTCAAACAACTTGTGATGGACGTGATGATGGAAACAAATGGAAGACTTCACGTGAAGGCGAGTAGTTACATCAAGCATTTGCACATGTAACAATAGCGTATGTTGTTTCACAAATAATGTAAAATACAATGGATAACATGGTCGGTGTATGTAAACACTTGATCCATAAACAGAGAGGGCTTAGCTTGCCACTGAATGGTGGAACTATAAATAGCTCCAGTAATAAATGTATTCATACCTCTGTATATACATAGTAGCAGGGTACAAACATTTGTTTCTGCGTTACACGTCCTACCTAGTATTTGAATGGTAAAATTGATAAATTGTTAAAGAATTTATATGAATTCCTACTCGTCGTGCATCAATGAGCACTCGTCATGGGGAGCTGGATATTGCACGTTAATAAGGAGCTACTTTCAACTGTTAAGAAATGAAAATGTACCTAATGTCAATATGAACCGATATTGGTTTTCATTTTCTGCGAAAGAATTACCAAAATAATTGAATTGTTCACTCACCTGTTGATTTTAACGCTATCGATTGGTAAAAAAATCTTCAGAAAATCGGTTGACATTTTTAATGCAGTCTGTCGACATTATCTAATTGACCACTTTGCGCCAAATAATCATCTGCGCAAAATGACAATGAAGTGCAATCAATGCTGTAGAAATAACACAATTACAATGAAAAAGATTGATCATTAGAAAAATATATATGGATCGAAAACAATATGAAAGTATACAGGGAATTGTTTTTGCGTATACATACAGGTTATTGGTTTTGCAAGGCAAAATATTGATAGGAACTCATTATTTTGGTGCAAGATGACTCGCATGCTTGTCGTCCTCTGCCAAAACAGCTTATTCCAAGTTATATTTTGTCATGCAATTTCAATAACCTATAATATATTATGGTAATAAAACACAGTTGATATTAATTGCAAGTTCATTTTGTATTACATAACATAAAATCACAAAAACAGATTCGAAAATTAGCTTGGTTAACTGTTCTTCAGATATATGACCCATCATCACAACGTTATGAAGTACCCCTGGATGTGCCCCGTGCCTCTGTCAGGGCCCCAGACCCCACATACACAGTATCTGTGGGTGAACCTGGAGATCCTTTCTTTCTGACTGTCAGAATGACCAATGATAACAGCAATCCACCTGTGTAAGTATTCCTCTAGGTGAGGGCCCCAGACCCCTCATACACAGTATCTGTGGGTGAACCTGGAGATTCTTTATTTCTGACTGTCAGAAGGACCAATGATAACAGCAGTCCACCTGTGTAAGTATTCCTCTAGGTGAGGGCCCCAGACCCCTCATACACAGTATCTATGGGTGAACCTGGAGATCCTTTCTTCCTGACTGTCAGAAGGACCAGTGATAACAGCAGTCCACCTGAGTAAGCTTTGTTAAATATACAACACTCTAACTGTGTCACCAGTATCTTACACTTGGAACAAATATTTAGTTACAATACAATCTCAAATAGTGTTCACAGTATCTTACACTCTGTACAAATATATTAAGGCAGAATAAGTTAGGTTGGAACTTCTAAATCTGCAGTATACTGTATAAGTTTTCCAGACATGGTCGGATGAAAACGGTTTTAAATTTTTTAAATTCTCAAACTAATTGTATGCACTTCTGTCAGCTACGTAAATATCATGAATACTCTCATCTAACACAAGATGGGTCACCAATACCAGTAGTGGATGAGACAAAACTCCTTCGTCTTATTTTCGACCGTAAATTAACGTTTATACCACACCTTAAATACTTGCAGGTCAAGTGCCTTTAAGCTCTTAATTTACTTAAAAGTTGTTGCAAACACTAATTGGGGTCGAGCAGATCATAAAGTACTTTTACAACTTTATAGATCTCTTATCAGATCCAAGCTGGACTACCGCTCAATAGTATATGGATCAACTTGCAAATCATACTTACAGATGCTCGATCCTATACATAATCAATGATTATGACTCGCCTTAGGCGCCTTTCTTACATCACCAGCTGAAAGTCTATTTGTTGAAGTGAATGAACCATCACTGTCTCATAGACGGGACAAATTAGCCCTTCCATATGTCATTAAATTACAATCTAACCATTCAAACCCAACTTTCGATACTGTTTTTAATGCTAGTTATGACTAGTTGGTCTTTGTATTAATCCAAAATTAAGAGACACTGAAATCGACCTAAATTTGATCTTTGTAATAGTAACAAATCCAGTACAGACTCTACTGTCTTTCAAAGCAAATTTAATGAAATTAAATCGAAATACACTAAACTTTCAACATATATACACAGATGGTTCTAAAAATGGAGATAAGGTAGCTGCAGCAGCTGTGGTTCACACACACAGCATAAAGAGCCACCTGCCTGACAAGGCCTCTATCTTTTCAGCTGAACTTAAGGCAGCCTTAAACTAGGAATCTGATGATGACCATTTTGTAATCTTTTCTGATTCCTTTTCATCTCTTCAAGCCCTGGGTAATATGAAATATGATAACCCAGTTGTGCTTCAACTTTTACAAAGGTACAATTCTCTTATAGTTGATATTTTATGCTGGCTTCCAAGCCATGTAGGAATATGTGGTAATGATAGAGCTGATAATGCTGCTAAACATTAGGTTTACATATATCTAATGTCAAATTACCTTAAACTGATTTTAAAAGTTGTATTAACACATATATTCGTAACTCTCGGCAAGCCGCTTGGGATTTGTCAGTTAACAATAAACTCCATTCAATTAAACCGTTACTCGGAGAATGGCATTCTTCTAGTAGACCCATTTGTCGAGAAGGAGTTGTCCTAGCACGGTGCAGGATAGGGCATACAAGTTCTACTCATTCGTATTTATTACAAGGTGAGCAATTACCAGAATGTATACCCTGCTTTGCACCATTAACGGTCAAACACATCTTGATGGAATGATCCTATGTGTCAAAGGTACTACAATGTTAATACTTATAATGAAAGAGTTATTTGATACTGTAGATTTTAGTCTTGTTTTAGATTCAGACTATACAAATCATTATAATATGTTCTTATATATATTTACTTATTTAAATAGCCGTTGACAGGCATTTGTTGATTTACATATATAGTTCATATTACTACCATATCATCCCTTATTTATAAATAGTTTTATCTTTATATATTTACATTAATTACTACTTCCTTTCTTCATCTTCATCAGTTTTTGTGCTCAATATGACCTATTTATTTGTCGACGTGCCGTAAAACACCATTCATTCATTCATTCATTCCGTTTTAGATTGAAAACATAACATTTAAAATCTTACTCTTTTGAAATTTGAATACCATAACATACAGTATAATCCCTAATAAATGCCCTCCCCTAATAAACGCACCCCGACCCCCACTTTTTCCAGAAATATTTTTTTATAACATCAAAAGATGCAAGTTAATCTGTTACATTCACAATGGAACACACACATTCACTAGAATACTTAAAATGTGAGGCATTGATTGATTGATTGAAATGCAGACTTTGGTTTTATTGATAATGAAAATCATAAATAATGTCTGATTTAAAAAAGTTAACATTATGTATTTTTGGTCTCAAATAGATGCACCCCCCCCCCCCCCCCCCCCCTTTTCAAAAATGTTACGTTTATTAGGGATTATAAGTTCCCTTTTGTCTACATTTCTGTCATCGGAGGGGGATGTACACCAACGGTTTCCGATTTGAGCTCATAAAGAATCATAGGAATTGTTCATATGTTAGAGTTCCCAGAATCCTATGTATCTTTACCCTCTCTCAGGGGTGGCTCTAAATAACCTATAATGTATCGGTGAGCATTGGAATTACTGCAGGAATCAACTTTTCCTGATTATGCCAACCTGTGAGCAGACTAAATACAACAGTCAGCAACTTAATCTTGTTTGTTAGGTTTGGCAATTTCCAAGGTCCATTTTATTATTACTTGCTCTCAAAAACCAAGAGAGCTTGAATATGTAGCTTTTTTGATCATGATTTCTTCTTTTCCAAAATCACTTTGTGAATTTTCATGAACTTTCACAGGGACCTGCCTGCCAATGTCTTGTCGGTCTAAAATGGAATGCAACTTTCTCCACAATCCAAGATGACCACCCTCCGCTACTTATCAAGAATCGCAAAAGATATTGACCTGTAACAAGGTATTTCTTTGTTGTTCCAACTTGAAATTTGTTTTTACCAGACTTTATGCAGACAGATTTCCACATTTGTTGACAAATCCACTCTGCTTGATCTCCCAAGTTGCATTTTCAAAAGAGAACGCAATTTCCATCAAGGACCTCTTGTAAAAATAGAACTGCAATTTAATCTTTTTAAGTTTGTTGATTCGGGAAAACAAATGCCTCATTGTTTTTACATACGGGTATCTCTACTTGGGTAATTGTTTAAAGTATAATATATCCACAATGTAACATATTATGCCAGGTTCTCAACACAAGGAGCTGCACCATTATTCTTCACAGACCAGTTTCTCCAGTTGTCCAGTATCTTGCCATCTTCATATATATACGGGCTCGGGGAACACAGGAATGGACTGATGCTGGACGTCAACTGGACAAGCAGAACCATGTGGAACGTGGGTAAACCTCCCGGTGTAAGTTAATAAATGACAATACACACCAACAATGCAGTACTGTATTCATCCCTTTAAGTGCCCCTGCCATTTGAGCACCACCTCTCGTGCTTCTTTTTGCCAGTTGATTAAAACTGAACTGGCAAATTATAGCTAACTCTAGCAAACAATAAACAACAGCTCTTTTTCTTATCATTTTGACTGGTCATTTAAGCCTATAAACTATTTTATGCCTAAATAGTTCTACTTTTTAGCAATATTTTAAACTAGAAGGCTGTTAAACACTTGTATAATATTGCCAGTGCTTCAAAAGTTTACTGGCATTTTAAAAAAAAAAAAAAATTTGAGCCCTGCCTGTTTGCATTACAGATTGTTGGTAATTAAGTGCCCTTTTGTCGCCAGTGAGCCTAGAACAATTTTAGTTATAACTTATTTATTTTACATCGATTGTAACGAAAGCTCTATGAACTTATTTTAATCACTCTCGATGTCTTCTTGGGTAGACCATTTTCATACATTTACCTGAAGTAGTTTTCAGTTCTGTTATATGAACCTTGTAAATCCGCCGGTAATACATACTGCCATATCACTACACCATGATGGATGTATGGCAGTATGCCTTACCGGCGGATTTATTGCACATGGGATCCAGGGAAAGGTACATAACATTTCTTAATAAGTGCCCTCTTTTCAGAATTAAAATTATTATTAATAAAATGCATTTTCGATTGGTTGGCATTTAAAAATTTGCAACTATTACATAGTGCATAACCCATCGCAAATATAGTTATGTGACCTTTAACTTTTAGACAGCATTTAGTTTTAATTCAATAGTTTGTGAGTAAAACTGTCAAAAACAATGAAATAGGTTAGAAGTAGGTTAACCAGTATTGCATTTTGACTTTTACAACAGTATATCTGTCTTTTAACATTCGCAAATCGTGTGTAAGGCTCCGATACGGGTTGCCATTAAACAAAATTTGCGACCATTAAACGACTGGTGCAAAATTCAAAATTTCAATACAGTTAAACTTCTATTAATCTTCCAGTATTACGTGTGTGCATATAATATAACACTTTTTGTTTAATTTACTCAATTGCAACCTGATCAAAATATCCCTAATTACAGTTATTTGAACCTTGATTTATTATAAGCCTTATCTGCTAATTAGATATATCATTTATTAAATGACCCTCACCCATGTTTAATAAAGTTGTTACACATTTTAGTGAGCGGAGATTTGAACCCGGAAAGCAGATAATTGTACTGAAATATGTCCTTTTTATGAAAAAACGAGATGAGTTATTGTCATGAATTGATCGGCGGCTGCGTCGTTGTCTGCGTGAATCTTGGTTAAGTTTTGCGTTAAGGTCCACTCAGTAACTCTTACAGCTACAGCTTTGAAACTTTGCATAGTTGTTCTACATTATAACATCACACAGCAAATCAAGTTTCATAACTCTGTTGTGCATTTTGCAAAAGTTATGCCCCCTTTTGAACTTGGAATTTTGCTTACACGTTTTGCGTTAATGTCTACCCAGCAAATCAAGTTGCAACAGTTATATCCCTTTTTGAACTTAGAATTTTGGTTAAGGTCCACGAACAGACAAGCGTCAGGCACCCGCAGGCGGTGCTGTTGTTAAATATCATTCTACTTTTACAGGAGGATGAAAATCTGTATGGTTCACATCCATTTTACATTGTGATGGAGGAGGGAGGCAAAAGTAACGGCTTCTTTCTTCTCAACAGTAATGCCATGGGTGAGTATTGTACAACAGTAATGCCATGGGTGAGTATTGTACAACAGTAATGCCATGGGTGAGTATTGTACAACAGTAATGCCATGGGTGAGTATTGTACAACAGTAATGCCATGGGTGAGTTCTATTAATTTTGCAAGTATATGAAGGGCATTCAGTAAGAAGTAGAACTCTGCAACTTTTCTCGAAATGAAGATATGTCTGGATGTAAAAATGGGGAGTCGTTTGATATTGGACATAAGTAAAATTTTGAATCGAGCCCAAAGGGTTGTGTTCATTCTTTAAAATCTTAAGTGATTATTTAAAGGACGGACATTTTGGGAACGTGGAAAATCCCCAAACCGGACCTGGATCTCACATCATTTCAGCTTGTTTTATACAGGTTATACTGAGTAAATTAATTTACACCATTAATGAAATAAACTAGCTTTTTTTTTTCGCCTTCATCCCCGTGTGGTTTCCGGGGTTGAATACAACCACTGCAAATCCCGCTAGAGGCAGAGGGGTAGGACTTCACTTCATGTTCATTTTGTCATTTTTTTATAATGCTCATTCAAGGTTTTCTTCATGACACCGCATATAAAAATGTGGAAATGTGGCTTCATCGTATATGGAGTGTCTACAATAGAATTTGCAGTTCTGCAGGTTAGAAGGTTCTAAGCCCATTCTCCATATTTATCTAGATGTAAATAGAGAATGAGCCTGGCATGTTCATCCTTGTTTGGCGCCATATAACCTTTCTTGTGTTGGTGCTCCGTAAAACCCCAGTTCAATTCAATTTTCTCGCCTTCAAAGGTATTACTTTGCGGCAGACAATAAAATGCCTTGGGAGAATGATAATGATAAAAAACCGCAAGATAGGTACATACCCTCAGCAGTCCGCAAGATAGGTACATACCGTCAGCAAGATAGGTACATACCATCAGCAAGATAGGTACATACCGTCAGCAAGATAGATACATACCATCAGCGTCAGCAAGATAGATACATACCGTCAGCAAGATAGGTACATACCGTCAGCAGTCAGCAAGATAGATACATACCGTCAGCAAGATAGATACATACCATCAGCATCAGCAATATAGATACATACCGTCAGCAAGATAGATACATACCGTCAGCAAGATAGGTACATACCGTCAGCAAGATAGGTACATACCGTCAGCAGTCAGCAAGATAGATACATACCGTCAGCAAGATAGGTACATACTGTCAGCAAGATAGATACATACCGTCAGCAAGACAGGTACATACTGTCAGCAAGATAGGTACATACCGCCAGCAAGATAGGTACATACCGTCAGCAAGACAGGTACATACTGTCAGCAAGATAGGTACATACCGTCAGCAAGATAGGTACATACCGTCAGCAAGATAGGTACATACTGTCAGCAAGATAGGTACATACCGTCAGCAAGATAGGTACATAACGTCAGAGTTTTTTTTCAGGCAGTAGAATGGCCATTTTCTATTGAGACCCATTGATGTACATATACTGTAGCTCTGCCTCCTTAAAAAATGAAGATTATTCAAACTGAAAAACTTTTTTTTTTATCAATAGAATGAATCACAAAATTAGGTCTGTGAAAGAATCAAGTAACTGAACATTTAATTTTGTCTTGCATTTAAAATGCATCGTGGCGTTTTAATTGGTTAAAAGAATGGACGAGAGAAATATTGATTGAACATTTAAAACAGTCTCAGTAACCATAACCAATCTTCTGAGAATCAAGTGCATGTAAACATTCCAAAGTGGCAAAAATTCCTTAAAACTTTTTAACAGTTATATAATATGATTACAATGTGACAAAATGCCTATGTATTCATACTGTCTTTCAGATGTTATTCTTCAGCCATATCCTGCTGTTACATGGCGTACGATTGGTGGAATTCTGGATTTCTACATTTTCATTGGTCAGTCTCCGAGTGACATTGTAAAAGAATACACTGTTGTGATTGGTCGACCGTTTATGCCACCATATTGGAGTTTAGGGTTGCACATCTGTAGGTATGGTTACAAGTCAGTCAGTGACACGATGAAGGTGGTGAACAGAGTGAGAAAAGCTGGAATTCCTCAGGTACATGCTCGTCTTCTATTTTTAGTAACAACAGCCATATTGGGTTGGCAAATATAAATTTGTGTGTTTGGGCTTAATTAGTTGATATTAAGATGAGGTGGTATGGTGCCTACCACCTTGTAGATAATGAAGGGGGTGTTACTTTGTGAGGCACATTCGCCACAGGTACATTATTATATTGTCAAAGCTATTATTAGTATTGTCCGAGTTATTGGTCCTCGGACTGTCATAAGCCACGTGCTAATATGACCAATAACTGGGCAAATATGAAATAACTTAATTAATAACATCATATTATTTATCAGCATGCAAGTAAAAGTATGCGTGAAGTCAGTTTTGAGAAAACTGGTAACTCGATGCGAAATTTCAATAAAGAATACAGTAACAAGATAAAGACATTTGACCATGATGGTTTTGAATTTATATAATTTATAAACAGTGTATATTTACAACAAATGTAGTTAAAATGTTTACCGTGAGCAAACTCATAATTCAATGCAAAATGACAACAAAGAATTCAGTAACAAGGTACAGGCATTTGACCATGCCAGTTTTGTGTCTATATCATTTATAAACAGTGTGTATTTACAACAAATGTAGTTACCGTGAGCAAACTCATAATTCAGTACAAAATGACAATAAAGAATTCAGTAACAAGGTACAGGCATTTGACCAACAAGGCACAGGCATTTGACCATGCCAGTTTTGTGTCTATATCATTTATAAACAGTGTGAAATTTACAACAAATGTAGTTAAAATGTTTACCGCATACTTTATTGGCTTACACATTGTTTACAAAATTATGTTAAATATTCTAAATAACTTGGCAATATAAAGCCTTTAAAATGTATTAAAAACGGCAAATGTGTATCGTCATTGTTTATAATACACCTGATAGTGTCACTACAGGATACTCAGTGGACGGATATAGACTATATGTACCGCCATCTTGACTTTACTAGCGACACAGCTCGGTTCGGTGACCAGTCTGCCTTGGTTGCAGACATACACAGTCGTGGCATGCACTATATTGTCATAGTGGTGAGTAATGTACATAACAAAGGTTTTTTTCTCGCCTTTGAAGAAGGTGGTGAGGCATAGGTTTTATTTTGCGGTAGTTGGGGCAACAGTTACATTTAAGTTTTGCGTCAAAGTTCACAGTTCATTTTAATATCTTCAACTTTGCTAATTAAAATTCATTCAAACTTTGCATATGTCTTCAGTATCATCAAGGTCACCCAGACACACAAGTTACATAAGTCTGTAATGCATTTTAGCAAAATTATGACTCTTTTTTCCACTTAGAAATTTATCCGGACGCTTTTAGGCGAGACATATCATACATGTGATACTTTCAGGACCTCAATCTGGGAGTGTAGTGATTTTTTTAAGGGAGATTCATGCAAAAATCTGGGAGGTTTTTTCGCTGACTATTTTTAGCGCGCGAGCAGTATTTTATACCCAAATTCCATAAACTAATACCTAAAAATACACTTTTAAACATGTTTCTTCATTTATGTCAGTGGAGATAACAAGAATGAATAAAAACAGTTTTTAAACAATATTTTATTTAATAACCAATGATAAACATGTTCGCTGTTCATTTCGCTGATGTTTGGTTATGCTTAATAATCTACTTTAATACTTACAGACAGTGTCCCTTTAAAGTTTGTTGTTATATTTTCGTACTTACAAAACATAAAAATATTGAGAAAGTAAGAGTTTAAAAAAAACTAAAAAAAAACCCTTTTTTTTTTTTTTTACCCCACCCACTCCACCAAATATTGGCCGCGATTTTTCAAAAACGGCCGTGCAAAAGACAGCTGCACGGTTGGCTGCATAATAACTTCCCCTCTGGAAAATAACCGATAGTATGAATCAAATTGAGTTTGATGTACAATAGTACGAATCTAACTGAGTACGAAGTACGAAATTTCGTAGGAGTTGTCGTTCTTGAATTCATTCTATTTCTGCTTATCAGCGAGTATTGATTCGAGAAATAAATGTGTTTTTTAACTTGAAAAACACCCCCATCTTGACTAAAAATGTTTGAGACCCCAACTTGATCGATTTATTTCAGATACCCACCCCTATTCCCCACAACTCAATTGTGTTTAATTAAATCATACATACTCATCAAATTCACGTTGACAAAGTCTACTTTCGTTTTCGCTATTCACTTTAACAACCTTGTAAATAAATGACGCCGGCAATTTGTTTCAAGTCGTATCTAACCTGTTTAATTACATCATTAAAGACTTCATAAGTGTGCTGCTAATCCTTTGGTAAGATCATTTAGGCCAATAAACTGTTTGCAAATAACAGTTTCACCCACTTTCCCCCAGGCTATTGATCCAGGTCAAATCTAGGTATGTCACATGACGGTCACGCGAATCGCGAGACAATAACATCAAGTTGGCAGGTAATAGACCGATGATTTTCGAAAAATCGATTTTAGCAATTTTACGGGAGTTTTTCACACAATTCCGTGGGGCCGGGAGGAGGGTTAGAATTCCGTGAGATTTCATCTCACGCCGTGAGGTATCACATGTATGACATATGAGCCCGGGGATAGGCAAGGTAAGAAATGGATGTAAATGTGCCAGGGAAAGAAACATTTGCAGAAGATACACAGTTTTTTGCTTTAATGAAAGGAAATAAATGAAATGCTTTTTCTGTTAAGTAGTGGTTGCGATTGTCTATGATATGTTTATTTTTGATGTTGAAGTACATGTTTATTATTGATTCTGTCATTCAAGGTCATTTAAATAAATAGCAAGTTTATGTTTACGTTGCATTCTTGTTTGGAATGTTCTGGTACAGAAACTTCTAGAGAGTTCTATGACAATATATAAAATAAGGCCTTGTAACATTATTAGTTGTTCAGTATTTAGTTAGTAGTTCAAAATAAAGTTAAATTAAAAGAAACATTCTGAATATATTGGATGTTTTTGATTAAAATATATATTTTTGAGAATTTATATTAAACATTATTAATTAACTACTTAATATCTGCCGTGGTTTGCAGGAAACTGCACGCATCATATGGTAAAAACAAGGCCAATATGGAGAGAAACTCGGCCTGTATGAAAAAACTCGGCCAATATGAAATTCAAGCAATCTGATTGGATAAGCCAACACGGCCAATACGACCTAGGCTTTGTTTTCTTTAAGGACGCCATTTTGAAGAAAAAACACAACGTCGCAGCTTTTCGATGATAAACTTGTTCGCCTATATAATGATGACAATCAAAATAATTAAGGTTTGATTATTTGTAAATTCGGTTACATCGACTTCGCTGAAATATAGCTATTATCAAGTTTGTGTGCGATTTTCCCACGCGCCATCGAGCGGTAACAGTGGAAGATTTATTTGAATCAGATACTTGTTATTAAATGTTATATTGAGAATATATCTCTTGTTTTTTCTTACCTGTAAATGATATTTAAAACATAGGAATAAAGAGAGATATTAAGTAATTAATTAATAAAAATGTCATTAATTAAGTGTTTTCATATTGGCCCAGTTATTGGTCCTCGGTATGTCATATTGGCCTTCGGCCTTGGGCCAATATGACAGTCCTTGGACCAATAACTCGGCCACTATGAAAACACTTAATTAATAACATCATATTATTGTGCTCATCTATAGTAAAAGTGATATTGGATTGTTTTGGACTAGTATGGAGAACAAAATCAGGAATTTGACAATTTGGATTAAAGGGACATTTGACAATTTGGATTAAAGGGACATTTGACAATTTGGATTAAAGGGACATTTGACAATTTCTGTTAAAGGGATACTTGACAATATTATCTTAAAGGGATACTTGACAATATTATCAGGGCTTCATTCTAAACTTGGATTTTAAAGAAATACTGAATCTAATTTATGTGTATTCTATAAGTGAATATTTTTCATTATAATATTTGAATAAATTTGTTGATTTTATTTTTTAAACAATTGTTGTTCCTGGTTTTGCACTTCCTGTCTCGTTACATTTTATCCATAACACTTACTTGAACATTTGTTAGATAAGATGTTACATGAATATTTTCATTTATTCATTGAATTTCATTTATCCATTTGTTTATTCAGTGTTCAATATTTTGAGTGACATAATTCATTTATACATTCATTTATTCAATGTTCCACGGTTATATTAGATAGGAAAATCCACACACTCCATATACAATAGGAGACCTATACTTGTATTTCTAAATTGTTGAGTGAAATAATTCATTTATCCCTTAATCTTTCAGTGTAATATTTTGATTGACATAAGTTGATTCAGTTCAGCCTGTGCTTCAATAGCTTATCTCCAGGATTCTTACTGAATTAGAATACCCGGTAACGAACCTGTCCTAAATGTCTACCAAACTATAATGCTGTTGACTTTGCCTTCTAAAAATCTCATAAAAGGTGTAACTATTGTTTTATAAAATAGATATGGGATTTGTTTTGTATTCCAGGACCCAGGTATCAGCAGCACCCAGCCCCCGGGGACATACCCACCTTATGACCTTGGTATGCAGATGGACATATTCATAAAAAATAATTCAAACCTACCGCTTGTCGGATCGGTAAGATTTATGCGTATAAAGGTCATTTACATATATAGAATGCAAAGTTCATTCTGCAGAAATAGCCACACAATCCATGTACGCTCTCAGGTAGGCATATCCTCAATAAACTGACGTAAGTGTGAACTACTTTATTGAAATAATGCAAACTTGCCTTTGGTGGGAAATGTACATGTACACTGTGCACAATTTTCATGAATTTGACTGTCCATAAAAAGTGCCATGTTCCCTTCATGTTTGTTTTAATGGGCACAAAATACTGCATATTTAGAAGTCGAGCTGTTTATAGACAATGGTCAGGTGTATAAGTTTGAGGTGACAGATTCAGTTCAGTCGCAGTTTCTGAAAAGGTTTGATTGAGTTGCCATTATTTACATGTTCTAACCTACCAACATCACACTACAGGTGTGGCCAGGTCCAACAGTTTTCCCGGACTTCACCAACCTGCTATCACAGAAATACTGGACAACAATGATACAAGGTTTCCATGACAAAATACATGTGGACGGACTCTGGATTGTGAGTAGTTTTCTTCTGTTTTTCCCGACTTCAAATCTCTTTTATAACTGAATATCTGGTATTAATGATTGAACAAGTGCAGTTTTGCAATAAAAACTAATGGGGCGCCGTGTGTTTTTTAAAAATCAAGATTGCCGTGTGTCCCTTTAAAGCAGATGGTATAGAAACTAACCCGCCAAATAATAACAAAATTACACCATAAAGATGTTTATCAAACCTCTATCCAGGTGTTCAGGTTATAATATAATAATGTATATTTGCAGATTAAAAGTACAGGTTTATTAACCGGTTCTTAAAATACCCGTGATTGAATATGCATAAAATGAATTATGAGTTGGTAACTCTTAATTCGATGCTCCAGTTTTGGGGTTTGGCTTGGCTGGTTAAAGCCGTTTATATTGTGTCTATAGAGGTATATATATATATACCTCATCATTGGTAAGTTTAGAAACCGTGTACGGATGGCGGTAGGCATACAGTACTGGTTCTACCCAGGAAAAGTGGGTGGTCTGCCTCCACCACAAAAAATCAACCATCATATATAACATAGCATGTGTTGAAAATTACGTAAAATACCACACAAACAAAACAAAAACAAAAGAAACAAGTGTACATAATTGTTGTAAAATTTGGCGCTTGTTGGCAGGATGGCTACCGTAATAGAGATGATCTCGTGAGCAGTTTTGACTGTACATCAAATTAAAAGCTGACTGGGACTGGATTACAAGCACTTGCCAACTCTAGTCTCTAACATGTTTCTCATATGGTGGCAGCAGCGAATGAGGTCTCAATATTCCAGCAATGGAATTATCTTAAGTCTCCTGGAAATGTGGATCTTAATAATATTAGTTCGAGATAAATGTGTGTTTATTTTTTCAGGATATGAATGAGTTATCTAACTTTGTAGATGGATCTATTGATGGATGTCCCAACACCACCTACGATTTCCCTCCTTATGTGCCAGGTAGGGGTACTGTACATTTCTAGTCAGTGGTATGGAATATCATGTCATCTTGTTATATAGGTAGCTTAGTGTTTGATTAAACTTGACATGATAGAGCACAGTTTTTGTGTCGCCTGCGTAGGGATCACTTTTTGTGTCATCTGTCGTCGTCCGTCATCATCCGTCGTCGTCCTCCATACTTTAACCTGCAACCTAACCTTAGCCATAACTTGTAAAGTATTTGACATAGGTTCTTGCAACTTCATACGTATATTCATCTTACCATACAGAATATTGTTATCCATGACCAATAACTCTGACTTTCATTTTGACAGAGTTAAGCCCCCTTTCATAAAACTTTAACCGGCAATCAGACTGCTTCACTGCGCATGTACCGTTTCACTCATACAAGCGACATTCAAACACCGATTTCTTCGCCGTAAATTACGGCTAAATAAAGCGCATTCCAACCACGATCGTGGCCAAACGTCTGATCTACGTTCTTTAAAAAGATATACATGTATTGGGCTTTCACTCAATATTGTTTACATTATGCAGACGCGTCTCTTACATAAAGGAAGTAAGGTGGTGGGATATCTATAAACTGTGAAAATGGCTACACTTATAAAACAAGCAGGTAAACATCATGGCGGACCTCTTCAGTCATTTATATTTAAACGCTGTGTAACAGTCTACCTGCAACCTAACCAAGCTCAAAATTGGCCATAACTTCAGTAGTATTTGTCCTATATTCATGAAACACACATATTCATCTTACCACACAGAATATTGTTACACACCACCAATAACTCTGACTTTCATTTCAGCAGAGTTATGCCCC
This sequence comes from Cyrtodaria siliqua, assembly GCA_037043455.1. Lineage (NCBI taxonomy): Eukaryota > Metazoa > Mollusca > Bivalvia > Adapedonta > Hiatellidae > Cyrtodaria > Cyrtodaria siliqua. The sequence goes on from JAWPHD010011350.1 coordinate 69,043, forward strand.
TTTTCATAATTTTTTTAACCTGCAGCCTAACCAAGCTCATAACTGGCCATAACTTGAAAAGTATTTGACCTATGTTCATGAAACTTCACACGCATATTCGTCTTTGATAACTGAAGGATTGTCGTTACACATGTCCAATAACTCTGACTTTCATTTTGGCAGAGTTATGCCCCCTTTTCATAAAACTTTAACCTGCAACATAACCTAGCCCATAACTTGGCAAAATATTGACCTATGGTCATGAAACTTTATACAGTTCTTCCTTATCAATTATCCAATGCAGATGTATGCCACTTTTCATAAACTTACACTTCAAAAAAAAAAAGCTCCATAATTCATGAAGGATTGCACCCCGTGTCTTCAAACTTTATAGTTAGATTGTACTTGGTGAAATAGGCAAAAAGCAGGCGACACAAGTGTTCAATGGAATACCCTTTTAGTTCATATGAAGTATTCCGTGAATACATTGTTTTGTAAGACTTACATCAGTCTAGGTAAAAAAAAAAATACTGTAAAAAAGAGCATATCAAGTCTAAAAAGCAAAACATATCCCTATATACATGTGCTAAATATAAACATCTGCCCTGTTTCCAGGAAACCCTTGACATAACAGAATATTTTTGCATAACGCCGTTACGTTTTTCTGACATGCTTGACATATCAGCTGGTGTATTTGTAGATGTGTAAAAAAAAGTTCCATGTTTTCAAAGAAAATTATAATTTCTTGTTTGGTATTATAATTGGTATTACAATGCCTTTAAAATTATTTTGAATTGTTCAGGGATATTCCATTTAAACTTACCCCTACCCCACTTTAAAAAACGTCTGTTATATTATTGCTAAGCTATGTCCCCCTCCGCACAACCCTTCCCCAACTAGAGGTATCTTTAAATGGAATAGCTCTTAGTACAAATAATAATTTTAGTATAACTATTTCAGCTGTCACTCGTGGCAATCTGTACAATAGGACCATATGTGCGTCTGCCATACAGAAAGTGTCCCGATCTTACGATGTACACAACCTGTACGGACTGACAGAAACAAACGCTACATACCAGTACGTTCACGAGAATTTCTGTTGAATATGAGTTTACTACATTTACTATTGTTTTTTTTATCGCCAGAACCAGTGCTTCATTCTGATATGATCAGAGAGATTTCTTCGGAATAAGAATTTCGCAGCAATGCTGTTTGACCAGATTTAGCCCACATGTTGTGTTTGTAATGATTATGTTATGCATATGTGCCTACTAAATACATAAATTAACCCACACACAATTAAAGTAGCCATAGCTTTATATGCATCGAATAAATTTTAAGTTGGTTACTCATAATTTAATTTAAATTTAGAATTAAAATAAGATAATAACCCAATTACTATAGATACTTCACCATTCTAATTTAGACTTTTATATTATACCATGCTATAAATTAATGTATGTTACATGTATACTTGATCATTAGTTTGTACATAGTGTTTCACTCAGCTAGAGGGGTTTTAACAAGGGTATCTGTCACTGTTGATGAAATTATTTTTAAATGAACCTTAGCTGTGCATTTATTGTGTCGCCTGCAAAGCATGGCAGACACTTAAGGATCACTTGATCCGTCGTCGTTCATCTGTCCGTCACACTTTAACCTGCAACCTAACCTTAGCCATAACTTGAAAAGTATCATGAAACTTCACACATGCTCACCTTAACCCAAGGAATGTTGTTACACATGTCCAATAACTTTGACTTTCATTGTGGCAGAGTTATTCCTCCTTTCAAGCTCATAACTGGCTATAACTCCCCCTTTCAAGCTCATAACTGGCTATAACTAGTCAATATTTTGAAAATATGTTTCAGCCCCTGCGTATATCAACACCTAATTAAGAATGAAATATATTACATTTCTGCCTGTGATTCTGAGGGAATTAAAAATTGCAATTCTCTTGGAAAATAAATTCGTAGGGAAATTATAAGATTTTGCCAGAACTACTTTTTTAATTACATTGTTGTGACAGTTGTGGTGTATTCTTGCGCGAAGTTCGAAAGTAAGGCAAAGTATACCCCTAGTGAATCCAGAAATATTTATTGAATTAAAGGCACATTCTTGTAAATAAACATAATAGATAAGTTAATCAACACAGTTTTCAGCGTTTTTTTACTAGTGAACTGGCCTCGGGAATTATATCCCGTAAAACGAAAACAGTGTTGATACGGCACGAGGTTTTTTACTAGATATGTGAACTGGCCTCAGGAATTATATCCCGTAATAAGAAAACAGTGTTGATACGGAACAAGGTTTTTTACTAGATATGTGAACTGGCCTCAGGAATTATATCCCGTAATACGAAAACAGTGTTGATACGGCATGAGTTTTTTTACTAGATATGTGAACTGGCCTTGGGAATTATATCCGTAATACGAACACAGTGTTGATCAACCTCTATATTATGCCTCAGATATAGAACACACGTGGGGACAGATGATCTCATTATAAAGAAGGAGGAGGATTGGATATGATCAGTGGTGACATCTTGACATTCACTTTCAAACTTGTGTGTTAGTTCAGTCTTCTTGTCAGATCATTTTGTAAAAAATATCAAAAAAAAAAGAACTATTTTATTTAATTTCTTTGTCATTTATACAGAGCCTTGAAGACAACTCTTGGTAAGCGTCCTTTTGTGATCTCAAGGTCAACATTCTCAGGTCAAGGTCACTATGGAGGACACTGGACTGGGGACAATGCTGCTACATTCCATGACTTGTATAGATCTATATCAGGTATTTGTTGACACCCTACTCAAAGAATATAATTGTCTTTAATATTATCTGACAACTTTATGTTATTATCCTAATAAACTTATGTAAAATCGAGTTAAGATTAAATATGTTGTTTTTGTTTTTCATATGTTAGGTATCTATAATAAAAAAATATCTGAATTGAAGATTGTTAGCTCGACTGATCAGAGATCAGCAGAGCTTATGCCGTGGTGCGGCGTCCGTCGTCCGTCTGTCCGTCTGTCTGTCCGTCTGTCCGTAAACTTTTTTTTGTAGCGACAACTCCTCTGAATATACTGAATGGATTTTCAATAAACTCTACAGAAATGTTGCCCATGAAGTCTAGTTGATCCTAGCAAAAAATTCATGTTGATGTGAAATCCAAGATGGCCACCAAATCTAAAAATAGGTTTTTAAAAAACAAGTTTGTAGCGACTACTTCTTGAAAACTCTAAGTGATATTGATATGGGACTTTTTCTAAAATGATCAGCATGACATGACGTTGGTCCTTGTCGAAAATCGTTTTGATTAGACGTTAAACATGGCTGCCAGCGGCCATCTTTGTTTACATAGAGTTATTTATTTTATGACAATCCAGTAACACGATATGGTATCAATAAATAAATTGACCACTCGGTTGAACAATTTGTACTATTTATTAACATTTCCTCAATGTTAAGCAACAAATGTAAATTTTTGGCAAAATATGGCCGTAACTTGAAGATCCAACGTGGTTAGGACCAGCGTTAGGATCTAGGAAACCCTGCAACTGGTGATCTTGATGCCATGTGCATTTGCTATACTGCTTTCCCAAATTCGTCCTATTTACTTGCCTCGTGTGGTTATGACCAGCACTCCAGACGTACTTTATTAAGTACACTTCTAAAAGTAGCACTGTGACAAGCACTACATATTATACACATATTCCCAGTACTGTGACAAGTACTTAGAAACCAGTCACTGTGACAAGCGACTTACATCTTACACATATTAAAGCGCTGTGACAAGCACTTATGTTATATATAACGAGGTACTGTGACAAGTACCTTACAGCTATTTACACACAACTTGAACGTGCTGTGACAAGCACTTCATTAATTTACACAAGAATAAAGCACTGTGACAAGCGCTTTAATAAACACATTATTAGAAACACTACTGAACTGCCACAACTATCGGGGATTATAAGGCAATGCACACTTTCAGTAACTGACAAAACCTTCCCCAGTGGCAAACACAATGAAGGGAGCTAACCCCTATATAAAAGAATTATGACGGCTCCAGATTTATTCCCCTTGCATTGAAATACTTAACCCGTTCGGTTAAACCGTAATCAGGCTTGTATTTCTTCAAATGCACATGACATCCGATCCCCAGTTGCAATAGAATTTCCTCCACAGCAAATTTTTCATGAAACTTCACACGAATGTTGCTCTTGATGTCTTATTGATCCTAGCAAAATTTCAGGTCGGCCGGAAATTCAAGATGGCCACCATGGCTAAAAATAGATTTTCAAAATACAAGTTTGTAGCAACTACTTCTTGAAAACTATAAGTGATATTGATATGGGACTTTTTCTAAAATGATCAGCATGACATGATGTTGGTCCTTGTCAAAAATCGTTTTGATTCGATGTTAAACATGGCTGCCAGCGGCCATCTTTGTTTACATAGTTATATAATGAAAACTTGTAGTGACTACTCCTCTGAAACTACTTGATGGATTTTCATGAAACTTCACAAGAATGTTGCTCTTGATGTCTAATTGATCCTAGCAAAATTTCAGGTCTGCCGGAAATTCAAGATGGCCGCCATGGCTAAACTAGATGAAAAAACAACAACAATTTACTGTTTGTAGTCACTACTTCCTGAAATCAAAATCAATCAGTAGAGCTTCAAGGTCATTGACCTTTTGTTTTTATATCTGTCTTTTTAAAAAGGCATGTGCAAAACTCAGTTGTATGTTTCAACTGGTTTTTTTACCAGTAAACTGACAATAATTTTCTTTTTTAGCTCTGCTGGCCAAGCTTATGGGATGGCGAGTTGTCCGTCGTCTGTTGTCTGTCGTCTGTTAACTTTTACCTCGTTAAGACGATAGGGCTTTCATTTTTCATCCGATCTTTACCAAACTTTAACAGATTGTTTATATCAATAGAAGCTCAGACAAGTTCGAAAACCAGCCAGATCACACTAGTAACAGCGGAGTTATGGCCCTTGATTTAGTTAAAAATGCTATATTTTACGATAGGGCCTTCATTTTTCATCCGATCTTTACTAAACTTGACCAGATTGTTAATATCAATAAAAGCTTGAACAAGTTCGAAAACAAGCCAAATTAGACCAGTAACAACAGAGTTATGGCCCTTGATTTAGTTAAAAGTGCTATATTTTGCCTTGTTAAGACGATAGGGCCTTAACCTTTCATCCGATCTTTACCAAACTTTAGCAGATTGTTAATATCAATGAAAGCTTGGACAAGTTCGAAAACCAGCCGATTTTCTTTCTTTTTTTTGATGCATTTTTTTGGAAATTTTGTTTTCAAATTTTGTTTTTTCATATTTTTTTTATGCATCTTAGAAGGAAGCATTGGTTAATTTAGTTGTGCCTATTGCGTTTTTTTCCGGTTCATTGATATTTGATGGTGTTACGTCCCCTTGACAAGTCGTCCCCTTTAAAATTTATTGTCGGCACTACTCCTCCTAAACGCCTTGTTGAATTTCTATGAAATTTGACAGGAAGCCTCAGTATATGATGTCTAGTTGTGCAAATCGCGGTATATCAATGAAATCTTGGACAGGTTCGAAAACGAGCTAGATCTTGTGAGTAACGACAGAGTTATGGCCCTTGATTTGTTGAAAAGTGCTATCCTTGATTTGTTGAAAAGTGCTATATTGTATTTTCCTTTGTTATATCTGTAGATACTTTATTTTTTATCTGATCTTTACCAAGTTTGTTTAGAATGTTAATGCATTTTGATGAAATCTCATTCCTAGAATAAATTAAACAATCCCCATGCCAGACTAGACACAGCAGACTTATTGAATGATTACAAGGTGAACGATCTAGGGCCATCGTGGCCTTCTTGTTTTTGCAATGTTTTAAAAGAAGTACTGATGGGCATTTTATGACGACAACCCTTGATATAAGATCCGTTTTAGCCAGTAGAGCGTCCACAGGCCCTCTTGGGCCTCTTGTTGTTGCTAAATTTTTAATTTGTGATGGGATTTTTTTTAGCTATTTTGACTATGAATCTTGGCGGTATTCCAATGGTGGGTGCCGATATATGTGGTTTCCGTTTCAACACAACTTATAATCTGTGTTTAAGATGGTACCAGCTCGGAGCCTTCTACCCCTTCTCTAGAAGTCACAATGATAGGGGAGCTATGGTAAGAAATACTTCAAGGGTAAAGGGTAAATATTAATGTTTTTGAAGTCAAGGTCAAAGGTCACAGCAAGATGAAGAAGAAATGATATGTTTTTAAACAAGTTGCATATCATATAATTTACATCTATGTCTGAATGTATTACATCTATGTCTGAATGTTAAGTTACAGCTCTCACATTTGACCAAGTAATGGGAAAAATAGTATCAATAAAGGTGGAAAATAAGGATGTTTCCCGACTTCTATGGCATGACTAGACGCATTTGTATAGTGCCCCCAGTTGTATCTATCATTTTCATTTGTTGAATAATGATCCATTTTTAGCTCGACTATTCGAAGAATAGTGAGATTCGAATAGTGAGAGCTATCCTACTCACCACGGCGTTTGCGTCGGCGTCCCCAGCTTCTCCTTAAAGTTTTTGTGCAATAGATTTATAACTTCAATACTACTGAACCTATTGCATTAAAACTGTAAACTAATATTTCCCATCAAATTCTGCACCTTACCAAACAATCCCCATAACTCTTCCTTTCATTTTGACAAAGTTATGGCCCTTTGATTGTCATGTCTTTACCTTAAAGTTTTTGTGCAATATATTTATAACTTAAAAACTACTGAAGTTATTGCATTAATATTTTAAATGAATATTTCACATCATCCAGCAATCCCCATAACTCTTCCATTCATTTTTACAAAATTATGGCCCCTGAATTGGTAAAAAATATCATTTTTACATGGAAGTATATGAAAAACACTTCAAAATCTTCTTCTCTGAAACAAAAAGGGCTGTAGCTTAGATATTTTGTATGTAGCATCGTCTAGTAGTCCTATTCCAAGTTTGCTCAAATGGTGACCCTGGGTTCAGAATTGGACCTGCCCCGGGGGTCACAAAAGGTGAAATATGAGGGTGTGGGTGGGCCCCCTGAGTCATAAATTAGTAACCATTGAGATCCCCACCCTATAACCATATATACACTTACTGGACATGAACATACAGATACAACCATCCAACCTGCATAGACACCGGGTTGCTTCCCCGCCCCTGGGGACATAGCCCCTCGGTCATAACTTGAAAACTATTGAGATCCCCACCCTATAACCATATATACACTTACTGGGCATGAACAGACAGATATAACCACCCAACCAGCATATACCCCGGTCTCCTACCCCAGCCCTGGGGACATAGCCCCTCGGTCATAACTTGGAAACCATTGAGATCCCCAGCCTATAACCATATATACACTAACTGGGCATGAACAGACGGATATAATCACCCAACCAGCATAGACTCCGAACTCCTTCCCCACCCCTGGTGACATAGCCCCTGGGTCATAACTTGTAAACCGTTGAGATCCCCACCCTATTACCATATATACATTTACTGGGCATGAACAGACAGATATAACCACCCAAACAGCATAGACCCCGGGCTCCTTCCCCACCCATGGGGACATAGCTCCTCGGTCATAACTTGGAAACCATTGAGATCCCTACCTATATCCATATATACACTTACTGGGCATGAACAGACGGATACAACCACTCAACCAGCATAGACCCTGCACTCCTTCCCCACCCCTGGTGACATAGCCCCCGGGTCATAACTTGTAAACCGTTGAGATCCCTACCCTATAACCATATATACACTTACTGAGCATTAACAGACGGATACAACCATCCAACCAGCGTAGACCCTAGGCTTCTTCCCCACCTTTGTGGACCTAGCTCCTGGGTCAAACTTTACAAATAATTTGATGTTTTTATCTCGACTGTTCGAAGGATCTTATGGGGTCTATAGATCGAAGTTCATGGTCACAAATTGCATTTATGTGTTGATAGGCTCTTAACATCAGGTTAATGTTTACGTCCGCATTTCTGAACATGTAAATAACTTTTTCTTTTTTTTATCCAATCATCATCAAACTTAGCCCTATTGTCAACCCTTTTGTGTTTGTGATGTCGTTTGCATTTTTTATTACTTTTGCCCTCTCGTTTGTCTGTTTGCGTGTTTGTTTTTGTGTTTTGTGGTTGACTGTCGTCCTTGAATGCTGCTTTCCCTGTCCGATATTTTTATATTTCTTTACATACTTTATCATAAATGGGACGATGATCATATCTATTGAGTTCAAGATCATTGGATGAAAGGTGAAGGTCACAAAGGGGTCAAAGGTCAAATGCATTTACATAATACTTTTAACATATTTTCTTCAAATTTTCGACTTATAAAACTTGCATTATGTATCCTTTTGAAAGGGTTATTCGAAATTACCTCCGTGTCATCACAGAAAAATTGTGGCCCTTGATTTAATGAAAATTCCAATATTTTCCTTCTTGACACATCCAGCTCGCCCCTTTGTTTTTTTTTCTGATGGTATGCCGGGTGTATCATTTCTTGTTCTCTGAAAATTCGAAATAGTCAAGCTACGATGTCCTCTGACAGCCCTTGTTTTCTCACCTTTTGAGGAAGAAAAGAGACTCATGTTGCTTTCCCGGTGTCATTGTTTTTTGCTTTTAGCTCTGTTTCTCAGAAACTGCTTGCACTAGAGACTTCAAACGTCTGTTATAGTTGTATCTTGGGTAGTGACTCAACATGAAATGGCAAATGCTGCGTGACCTTGACCGTCCAGGCAAAGGCAGATAACTTAGTAAAATTTACATTGAAGTTATGCATTTAGGTCACTTAGTTCTGTTTTCCTAAAATTTAATTCTAATCTAATTTTCAAGTTTACATTCAAGTCACAAGTTTGCATTTATTGTTTGGGGTGCTTGTTTCAGCCAAAGGGTTTTTGGTCTTTTAAGATAAAATTAATCTACTACCTATTTAAGTTATATGTCAGTGAAACAGACATTTTTAGCGATAAATAAAAATACCTTACTTTTCAAAATCGGTTGAGAAATAAAAATTTCATGCGCGATAGTTGTTTTTGATGGGGCATTTTCAATGCAAAATTCGTCTGCATGAAAAATTTGAAACAATTTTTTTTTTAGAATTGTTATCCAAAAATGGTTTTGAATTGTTGAATATTCGTAAATTAAGACACCCTAAAAGTTTTATAGCAAAATATGAAGGCTAATTGAAGTTTTTTGAAATTTCTTAATTGTCAGCGGTTCCACCAAAAAGGAATTTACATAGGAAAAGCCACATCAAAAAATCATTTTGGCTGTAAAATATTTATTTATCAACCTATTTTCAAAATTAAAGTAGTTTTATTTACCACTGAAGATTCCAGTTCTAATGATATATAACTGAAATGCGTATTATTTAAATTGCTCAAGCTGCTGCAGAAAAGCCTTTGGCTGAAACAAGCGCCCCAAACAATAGGTCACTTTGATCTCAGCCTGACATAGCAGATGTGGGTGTGACCTTGACTCTCCAGGTAACAGGATGAAAGCTTAGTAAATTTTGCATTCAAGTTTTGCATTTAGGACACTTAGTTGTGTTATCCTCAAATTAAATGCAGAAGGTAAACCAAATGTTGACCCATTGAGGAGACATCGTTCATGTGTGTCAAAGCACAGTGTAGACGAGACATTTAATTTGGTTCAATTTTTGTTATTTTAGAAAGACCAAGATCCTGGTGCCTTCGACAGTTATTTTGCTGCGGCCGTCCGTAAAGTGTACTTGACCAGATATTCTCTCCTGCCTTACCTGTATACATTATTCCACCTCAGTTCTGTGACTGGGGTACCTGTGGCCAGACCTATGTTTTATGAGTAAGTATATATATTTATAGGATACATGTAACTGGCCAGGTGACATTATTCCACCCCAGTTCTGTGACTGGGGTACCTGCGGCCAGACCTATGTTTTATGAGTAAGTCTATATATTTATAGGATACATGTAACTGGCCAGGTGACATTATTCCACCTCAGTTCTGTGATTGGGGTGCCTGTGGGCAGACCTATGTTGTATGAGTAAGTATATATATTTATAGGATACACGTAACTGCCCAGGTGACATTATTCCACCTCAGTTCTGTGACTGGGGTGCCTGTGGGCAGACCTATGTTGTATGAGTAAGCAATATATTTATAGGATACATGTAACTGGCCAGGTGACATAATATCACCTCAGTTTTGTAACTGGGGTACCTGTGGCCAGACCTATGTTTTATGAGTAAATATATATATTTAGGTTAACTGGCCGGTCAACATTATACCACCTCAGTTCTGTAACTGAGGTGCCTGTGTTTGCATATGTCTTGTCATCGAAAACAGCCAACTTACCATACCACTATAAAGACGTAAAGGCCACTGTCATAGGTCACTGTCACAGTCAAAGGTCAGGGCCACTTCTTTCTTCCAGTGATAGATGGTGAAGGTTTACAATCTGGGTTCAAAAGTACTGAACACTTAACACAAAAACAACTCCTATAACTTTTTAAATTTGTTTTTATTTTTTTACATCAAACTTTGCATTTTTGTCACTGACAAACCTTAACTTAGCGTAACAATATCAAAAGGTCAAGGTGACATTTGGTTTGGAACCTTACCCAAAAAATATTTTGTTTTATTATTTCACACACAGCGGGTTAAATCAAGTTTAATAATCAGTTGGAGATCTTACTGTCTGTGACAGCTTTTTTAATTTTAGAGTAGTGGTAGAAACTTAACCGCCAAGTAGCGGCACAATTACACTACAAAACCATTTATCAAAATTCTCTGTCTAGATGTTCTGGTCATATAATGAATATATGCCAATTAAAAGTATGGTTTTAATCACAGGTTCTTAAAATACCCGTGATTGAATATGCATAAAATGAATTATGAGTTCGTAACTTTGTCGACGCTCCAGTTTTGGGGTTTAGACTGGCTGGTTAAAGCCGTTAATACTGTGTCTATAGAGTTTGGATTCTCAAAATATGTAACTTATATATATACCTCATCGTCAGTAGGTTTAGAAACAGGGTACACATGTTGTAAAATGTGGCTGTTGTTGGCAGGTTAGCTACTTTAAAGCAAAAACGAATATTTATTTATATTATAATGAATAACTTTTCATGTACATTCTTTTCCAGATTTCCTAAAGATATGAGTCCACTTAGCATCTACTGGTCAGATTCACAGTTCCTCTGGGGATCAGCTCTCCTTATAGTACCCGTTATTTCTGATGTAAGTTTACATCCTGTGAACGTTTTAAAGATAAGGATGAATTTGCCGGAACTTATGATGCAACAATTATGATAAGATTTGTACAGAGGAGCCGTGCTTACTTTAAAAAAATGTCTAATACAGTGGTGAGATCGTTCCAAGGATAATCCCTGGCAATACCTTTAGTTGGCAGTTATAGTTGTCGTGGTGTAGTTAATATTGTCAGCGTTCGTCGTCTGTCCATCTGAGCACACGTTCACTACCTTAGGTGGTAGGAGGTGTGGCGTAAAACAAAGCTATTTAATACAGTTTTTAAGACAAAGAAAAAAAAACTTATTGTACCATCCGTGGGGACGTCTGTCAGACCTCATATATTATATGTAGCACAAATATGGCTTTGCCCCAGAGGTCACAGTTTTACATAGAGTTACATAGGAAAATCTTTAAAAAATCTTCTTATGTAGCATAAGCCTATGGTCCTCTATAATTTTACATAGAGTTATTTTACGATGCACTCTCCAGAATAAATATTATTAAATAGGGATAAAATGAACAACACCAGTTCTATTAAATAATATAATTTGCATGTTGCATTCAAATGCATGTTTTATATGTGGAAAATATGGCCACAGCAGCTTTATATTGTCGAACCCAAGGTCGGAGTTTCTCATCCCTTATTCTCTGCCATAGCTTGCTATTGCAATCATATCTCACATCGCTTTGTGGTTGGTACCGCCTGGTACAATTGCTCCTGCTCATTATAAATGCTAGCTTACATGCTGCTTATTGCTCTTGCTGCTTATTGCTCTTGCTCATTATAAATGCTAGCTTACATGTAATTATTGCTCTTGCTGCTTATTGCTCTTGCTCATTATAAATGCTAGCTTACATGTAATTATTGCTCTTGCTGCTTATTGCTCTTGCTGCTTATTGCTCTTGCTGCTTATAAATGCTAGCTTACATGTAATTATTGCTCTTGCTGCTTATTGCTCTTGCTGCTTATTGCTCTTGCTGCTTATAAATGCTAGCTTACATGTAATTATTGCTCTTGCTGCTTATACATGCTAGCTTACATGTAATTATTGCTCTTGCTCATTATAAATGCTAGCTTACTTGTAATTATTGCTCTTGCTGCTTATTGCTCTTGCTGCTTATTGCTCTTGCCGCTTATAAATGCTAGCTTACATGTAATTATTGCTCTTGCTGCTTATTGCTCTTGCTGCTTATAAATGCTAGCTTACATGTAATTATTGCTCTTGCTGCTTATAAATGCTAGCTTACATGTAATTATTGCTCTTGCTGCTTATAAATGCTAGCTTACATGTAATTATTGCTCTTGCTCATTATAAATGCTAGCTTACATGTAATTATTGCTCTTGCTGCTTATTGCTCTTGCTGCTTATTGCTCTTGCTGCTTATAAATTCTAGCTTACATGTAATTATTGCTCTTGCTGCTTATAAATGCTAGCTTACATGTAATTATTGCTCTTGCTGCTTATTGCTCTTGCTGCTTATTGCTCTTGCTGCTTATAAATTCTAGCTTACATGTAATTATTGCTCTTGCTCATTATAAATGCTAGCTTACATGTAATTATTGCTCTTGCTGCTTATAAATGCTAGCTTACATGTAATTATTGCTCTTGCTGCTTATTGCTCTTGCTGCTTATAAATGCTAGCTTACATGTAATTATTGCTCTTGCTGCTTATAAATGCTAGCTTACATGTAATTATTGCTCTTGCTGCTTATTGCTCTTGCTGCTTATTGCTCTTGCTGCTTATAAATGCTAGCTTACATGTAATTATTGCTCTTGCTGCTTATTGCTCTTGCTGCTTATTGCTCTTGCTGCTTATAAATGCTAGCTTACATGTAATTATTGCTCTTGCTGCTTATAAATGCTAGCTTACATGTAATTATTGCTCTTGCTGCTTATAAATGCTAGCTTACATGTAATTATTGCTCTTGCTCATTATAAATGCTAGCTTACATGTAATTATTGCTCTTGCTGCTTATTGCTCTTGCTGCTTATTGCTCTTGCTGCTTATAAATGCTAGCTTACATGTAATTATTGCTCTTGCTGCTTATAAATGCTAATGCCATTCTTGCTCTTTACAATTATATTTTAAGCTCCAAAAAATTAGAGGGTACACGGGTTATGCACAATAGATACGGGCAACACCCTAATCTCTAATTATGCCATATAATTTTGAAATTGTTAAATCGATAATACTACGAATTATAATGTCGATAGACCGGACACCCTCCAGGACCAGGATGTAAAGCCGTTGGTCAAGGGAGATAATCCAGTTGTACGACCTGACTTAATAGATAAATGTGTCACAAGGATACTCTCCGAAGCCGGATGATCACCAGTGTAACCCAGTGAAGCCATGACCAAGGGAGATAATCCATTGAACACATTACTGATGAGACACTCCGAACCCTTGTCCGGTAGAATTACGCCACAGCAAATTAAAACCTAAATTTGTCCCCCAATTGTAGCGACTGTCATAATGTATTCAATCCAATCTAACGAGATTTGGGTTGGCCACAAAAGCTTTAATAGATTTTTTGAATGACTTTAATAGCAAATCATTGCCTTCTTTAGTCAGATGTGTATGTGAACCTTTTAACCCAAAAGTAGCCTAAACATTATAGTAGCCTTAATTGTCGGATTGCTGAGGGTACTGCCATTTTCCCTCGTGATATAAACAACTGCAATCTAATATAACTTTTGTAAACATTCGATCCCCATCAGCCCAATAATTTTATATCTTCGCTACAGACGCCTTCCATACTTAAGGTAGTAGCCCTGCAAATTCTAAATGAATAGCTCTTATATTTGCCAGCCGGCAGTCCTAAATACTTAATGACTTTTGTTAGGACTGCAGAAAATTGACCTCTTGTTAACGGGGACTTATTCGAATGGCAAAAAAGTAAACCATCCTGTTGAAGTCTCACATTCATATATTCATCCAGTGCCGTTACACAGCAACAGCTACTTTTACTGTTTTTTGGTATACGCAAAACAACTGGCCTACCACTTTGATTAGTTTTTGAAATTCGTACAGTTACAAGTATTGCTACCAAATCTTTTTCAAACTGCACGTCATGAATCGTTAATGGCCTGTTTGAATCTACTTGTGTCGTGAATACCAATTCTCCGACTCGAAATAAACCGAAATACGCTAACATAAAAACTGCTCTAAAGAGTAATGTTTCATACCCCGAAAAGCAAATATACTTTAATGAATCACATATTTTTTGCAGCAGACTCCCTGTTATTGGTGCTCTTGTATCTTTTCGTTGGCATAACCGCCGAGAACCTTCGAGCAGTTTTTTAACAATGAAATTGTCTGTTGGATCGGGTACATCATTTATTTTATGATAAAAGTTAATACCGGATATATAAGTGGTTATACTAGACGGCGCATATCCAGTCTCAAAGCAATAAGATACATATTGCGATTTGCTATTTTGGTATTGGCCATTCTTGTGGTAATGTATATAGATTACGGAATTTGGCAATAAAAGTTACTGTAATATCATCCGTAATTCCGCAATTGAACCATTCCGCGGGCCATATAGCACATATCCATTTACCCTCGAAATATGCTCTGAATCCCAGACCAATTCCTGCCGCGCTATCTGTATACAGCTGGACATCAGCATTAGACACCCAATAACGGTCATGGAAAACTGATATACCATTAAATTGTTTGAAAAATGTTAACCACATGGCCAGATCGTGGCGTATCCCTTTATTGATTCTGATATGGTGATGCCGTTTCGTAAGGCCACAAATTGAGTCAATAACCCGTCTACTAAAAAAAGGCCTTCCCGGTAGGATTGCTCTACATGCAAAATTAAGTACTAAAATCAAGGATTACATCATTCTTAAAGTAGCTTCTTTTTTTTTATCATATTTGTTGAATTTTTTCAATAATCTCCTCTATTTTTTCTTTGGGAATACGTATAACCATTTCCTCAGAATCAATGTCAATACCGAGGAAACAAATCTTTGTTTTGGGACCCTCGGTTTTATTTTCTGCGATAGGCACCCCTAAGCTTTGCATACATTTGTGAAAATGCATCATAAGACACTCTCACATTCGGTAGTGTTTTTTCTCCCGTCAAAAATCATCGAGGTGTATAACTGTACGGACTGGTGCATTGTTTTTTATACAAAATCCAGGACTAAACCAATTGGTGATATTCTCAAATTATGTATTGGTCCTGTGTTAAAAAGATCTGCAACCCTGCCCTCTGAAACTTCTTTATCCATTTTCTTTTTAACAACACTGGGATTAAGATTTGCAGATTTTAAATTGTTTATATATTGATTTTGCCATATCTTCTGGCATATTTGGGCTGGTACATGACTTTCACATGACATCATCAAAATAATTTGACCAATCAGTGATCAATAAAATAAAAGATTTCTACATTCTGGTAGGGGGTAAACTCGGTGTTTATCGTTGGTGCTCAACTG
>JAWPHD010011351.1:0-84763 GCA_037043455.1 Cyrtodaria siliqua
ATAACCATGGAAAAAGCACTGACAAAGAAGTAGATTTGTCTAGAATTATTGATTTATGAAAATAAAAGAATTGGCAAAAATGTATCTGACCTAAGGATGCTTGATAGAAGAAAATACGAGCATCATGGGTAAAAACTGATTCAATATAGCATGAAAACATGAGCTTTTGAGGGTGGAAACCAGTAAGAAATGGAATCCCTCTAGCATGAAAACATGAGCATCGAGGGGGGGAATCTGGTAAAATAAACTAAATCGGTTCTAACTTGAAAAATGGGAGCATGGAGGGAGGGAGGGAATCTGGTAAAACTGGAATCATTCTAGCAAAAAAATACAAGAGCTTCGTGAAGAGTGAATCTCGCAAAATATAGAATCATTCTAGCTTCAAAGGAGGGAATCCCGACTATTGGAAGCTGTTCATGTATGATCTTAACGTTAGGAATGAGACACCTATCAGTGTACAATCTTTTACATAAGGAATAAGACTTTTATCAGCGTTCTCCTATCCGTTTGAAATTTTAGAAGTATTCACAGATTTTATTTATATAAATCAATAATAGTCAGCAATTCTGATAGAGTAACTGTGTATTATTGATTTTAATAAACTAGAAATCATGACATTGTTTACCTGACGTCATTACGTTACACGGCTGTAAATGCGATCGCTCTACAAATAATGCGACGCCTTAAACGAAATTTAACGTTACTAACACGCATTTTTATGAAGTAAGATTTAAAATAATGATAAATAGTTTAGTGATGTACCGATTAATCGATTGTAACCGATCATCAGTTACTAAGGCATCCGATTATGATGGTCGTTTATGGAAGTCTATAATTATTGATCATCGGTTGAATGTAAAAATGCACATAATAATAGAATAACAAAATAGAAATAAACATGAATTTTTCAGAAGACAACACTTGTGAAAAATGAACATGTAACCAAAATAAACAAATTTATATAAATTTAGAATTATTTTGCTGATGAAATGGCAATGGCATAAGACACAAGATGGGAAAGAATACATGCTTAGTCAGAAATAATTCTAAGTTCAAGGCCTCAAACTCAGATTATCATACACATGTTATGCTTCATATTGTAACCAATTATAACCGATGATTGATCGGTTACATCCAACAGATTGTAACCAATGATTGATCGCTTACATCCAACATATTGTAACCGATGATCGATTATAAATTTCAATCGATTGTCCATCGCTATAGTTAAGATATCGGAATGTATCGTAATGATATACAATGCAAACAATTGGGATTATATGTTTTCTGTACACAAACACAGTGATTCGGTCCTCATTTGCATCTGTTATACACTAGTGTAAGTAAGTCATGGCTTTATTGCACTCCCAGAAGCCATGTTATGTGATAAAAAATGTGTACGTGTCATCAAGGAAGTTGGGGATATAATTAAAGGCACAGTATCTTGTATCCACATGCCAGGGAGGTGAAACCCTTAAGCGATAGTAATTGAATGTTGTTTAACGGCTCATCAACACAGTATAGGTAGTTATTTAGAGCCGCCCCAGAGAGAGGGGAAGGATACATAGGAATCCGGGAACCTGCCCTACTCTTATTATCGAATAGATTCCAGTGGTTCTTTAACGTGCTCGGAGGATAGACCGATACACGGGACCGCCCGGTTTATGTCCCCATCCGACGGACGAGGCTAAGGGAAAGTGTCTTGCCCAAGAACACACCGACGGAACTCAGTGGCACCACGGAGGATTGAACCCGGGTTAAGCGATAGTAAAGACGCTGCTTCTCAGATGTTCTTGACTCTCATCACTGCAGGTTCTTGACTCTCACCACTGCAGGTTCTTGACTCTCACCACTGCAGGTTCGAATCTCACTAAGAGCTCGACTTGTCAAGTGAAAAAGCGTCAATTCTAACAGATGGTGGAAGATGTAGTACTGGTTCGACCCAGGAAGAAAACGGTGGTCTGCTGTACCACAAAAAAAATGAAAGTCATATATGGCCTAACAATGCTGAAAATTACTTAAAACACCATTCAAATAAACAAAAACATGCCATGGCTAATTATTCTTACAAGATACCAACATTCATGCAATTGGCCTTTTGATCGCTTGTGGCATGACGGTCTTTTTGTTAAGCTTTACGAAACAAATATAGAAGTCCATCCCTTTCTTGCTTTTGTTGAATACCGCAATATGACGAGTTGTGTTAGAAATCAAGATGCAAGTCTGAGTGGTTTAGTGTTTTAACAGGGTACCAGACAAGGTGGTAAAAGCTCACCTTTATTGTATTTATTATTCATAGACTGTCTCATAAGAGAGCTGGAACAAAGCGGTTACGGTTTGTGCATCTTCAATTTAACGTCTGGTTCCCCTACAGTAGCAGATGGCATGGTATTGGTCTCATTTTCTAAGAATGGCCTTGATAACATGTTACGTATATGTAACAGTTATGCCATGAAATTGCAATTTGAATACAATCCGTCAAAGTGCGCCGTTATAGGTTTTAATGAAACAAGGTCTGAGTTTAAGAGAACCAGCCGACGTTGGATATTAGGCGATAATTGCATATCTGAAGTTGAGCAATACACTCATCTTGGTATTATTTGTGATAAATACTTAAGCATCGAACACTCTAGTGCGCGAATCAAACAAGAAATTAAGAGGTATGTTCTTAAGCCTTGCATAAACATCTGGGAGTAACCCTTAGTCATAATGGGTCCTGGCATAAACATATTTCAAATATTGTAACATCTGCGTCTAAGGTTCTAGGTTCAATGAAATAAATGAAATTTAAATTAAAACGTCAAACGCTTAATCAAATATATAAATCTTACCTTCGACCTATTTTAGAATACGCGGCTACAGTATGGGATAGCTGTACAAATTATGAAAAAGATAATTTAGAAAAAATACAATATGAAGCCGCGCGAATAGTTACTGGCCTGACTCGTTCTGTCTCTATACACAAATTGTTAACTGAAATTGGTTGGGTCTCTCTGTCCGATAGAAGACATATCCAAAAGTTGATATTTACCTACAAGTTTAAAAATGGAAATTTACCGAGTTACTTAAATGAAATATTCCCCGCAACTATTGCAGAATCGAATCCTTATAACTTGAGAAACAGTTCCAACTTCGTTAATTTACCTAGAAGAACAGAAATGTTTTAGAGATCAGTCTTACCGTCATCTCTAAAACTTTGGAACGAACTTGATATTAACATTCGCGAAGCACCATCCCTTTCGATTTTTAAAACTAGACTTAAAAAATACTTTAAACCACCGATAGTACCTCAATACTACACATTGGGTGATAGATACCTTTTAGTTATACATGCGTGTTTGCGAAACAATTGCAGCAATTTAAACGCTGATCTCTATCCTAATCATTTGAGGGATAATCCCAATTGTATATGTGGTGATGGTGTTGAAGATGCTGAGCATTATTTGTGTAGATGTGTAATTTTTAGAAATGAAAGATGGCAATTGTTTTTAGACACTCGTATATTTCATCCCTTAAGTCCTCGCAAACTTTTATACGGCATCGACCAACTAACGGATGAGGAAAATCATATTCTATTTACTCAAGTTCAAAGCTACACTCAAGTGATATGAAAACGCAACATAGGAATTTCCGCTATATATTGTATGTACAATATGCTGCTTTTAATCGAATGGTACACGGCTACGTAAGATCTTTCCTTTTGGAAAAAATACTAAAACAACAAATAATACAGCAAATAGTATTCCTTCAATGTTTCATTATTCACAGAGTACGCGTTTGGCTCAATCATGTGAGCAAACTTAGGATGCAACATTTTGCAAACTATTTACGTTAAATACAGTACTGAACTAGCTCAATTTTTCAAAGAGCTACTTCAACATTTATGAAGTTCTTGTTACAAAGTGTAGTGTGATTAAAACGTCTACAACATCACAGTTGTGTCCTTTCTCTAGTTAACTGCAACTTTCTTTTTAAAAAACATCTTGGGATTTCTTTGGAATATTATGTGCAATTAAGTGTGCAGTATATACAATATATAGCGGAAATTCCCGTGTTGCGTTTTCATATCACTTGAGTGTATATTAAAAACACTAAACGATTCCAAAATCCTTAACTTGTATTGAAATACCTTTGTATTTTGTCTAGATCAACTGTCGCTATGTTTCTATCAGCCTGAACAGGGATATCAGGTGTTATTTTCGGTGGAGATTGCTTGGGGGTAGAATGGCAAGGCAGAGTTTAAATTTTTGATTTTTTTTTCTTCGTTTTTCTTATCAAGTTCATATTTAAATGTATTGTTACAATTTCAAACCGACAATCAAGTACACTTTTTCTGCCACAATGGAGAGAACTGTAACTAATGTTGTTATAACTTGTAGTTCAATCCATTTGCATATGTTGCTATGAATATTGTGATGTTGAATTTATGTATTGTAACATTTCTGCAATAAAATATTATTAAACTATTAAGCCTTGTTAATAGCGGTATTCATCCTAACGGGCTTAATCCATTAACATGATTAACGTCACTCACAATTTATAAATCGGTTGTTCTTCCAAAAGCCCTTTTCGGGTGTGAATTATGGAACACATTATCGATATCGGACTTGAATCAATAAGACCGAGGGCATCGATTTTGTATTAAATTTATGCAGAATTTACCTCGTTATATTCGGACAGATGTAGCGTTGAATGCTCCAGGCATTACGTCAATTGAATCTGAAATTGACTATAGAAAATAGCAATTTTTCTCACAATTATGCAGATTACCCTGCAAGTATGTATCAAAACAAATATTTGTCAATAGATTATTGAGATAATTGAATGATGATAAACAAACACATGGTTTTATTCCCGATATATACAGGTTACTTGTTAAATATGATTTAATTAACTATCTGCATAATTTTGTTGACCACTCAGTTTTTCCTACAAAATGTACATGGAAGAGAGTTTTAAAAAATAAAATATATGCATTAGAATCTATACAAATGTCATCAAGATGACAAGATCAGGTGTTAAATAGTTTTAATATAAATGCTCCATGTAGAATATGGCAGATAAGTAGAAAAATATCGGGATTAAGACTACAATGGTGAATTATCATCATTCATCCACCCGGAAAAATGTCCAAAGTGCAACAGAATGATATTACACATATTGTGTATGCACTGTGTATGCACTGAGATTGCGCTAAGAAATGCACTATGGACAGCTATCCTAAGCTATGCTGGCTTTGATACATATTGTAAGTTCACATCGAAAGGCCAAACTGAACAACTTTGTGACTTATTGCTGGCCTAGGTCATTACTACTATACTGATAACATTGATCATTTACTTATAATTATCGAAAACATTATTTACAAAATGTTTTTGTAAGAACGAGAATGGGGAGAGAAATCTAGCTTGGTAAACTATTGTGCAAACAAATATTAATCTCCCCTTACCTATTCACAGGTAAACTTGTCTGTTATTGAGGCCTTCTTGTGTTAAAGTGCACGAAGGTAAACTTGAGATTAAAATAACATTTTGGATTACTAAGCATAGAAACAGCTGTTTATAGTTGACCTCTAATGGGGTGTTATATATACAAGCTTATAGGTGGGAATACGTTTACCATATTTCCCCCAGTAATTAAGAGTGCTTCCCCTGATGGAGGGGCGACAACAATTTCTTGAATACACTTGTCAATTTACTTTTATAAAATAATTTCTCACACTCACTTTTTCGCTGTTCACTTCTGCCAGTCACACATGCACAGTAAAGGCAGAATTATTTATGCTTATTAAGAAGTAAAATGAAACAGACAGAAATCTTATAAAACTTTGAGGAAAATGCAATCAGATCAGTAGATTAGAATAAGGACTTACTGCTGACTTAATGTAGTCAGTTTTGGGTTTTGGCCTGGATCATCAGTGGTTAATTGAATTGAATGTAGTTTAATGGCTCATCAACACTGTATAGGTTATTTAGAGCCGCCCCAGAGAGGGGAAGGATACATCAGTGGTTAAAGTCGTTCATATTGTGTTTATAGATTTTGGATTCTCAAAATATGTCGGTCTAGAAAAAGTCATAACTTTTTGCCGTAAATGTAAATTTCAGATTTGTTGTTTCCATCACCATTGGAGACATCGGGTGATTTAATGCAAATTTGACGGTAACATTATTCACTAATACTCAACACAATGTCTGTATCGCGACTAACTGTAGCTCCTATTTGTATAATTTTTTATATATGTCACCTGAGACTGCTGACATCAACCATGGTCACAGTAAATTACTGAATCATCTCATAGCAGTGGTGGATCGAGTTTTTAAGATACAGGGGGGTCATATTATTAAGAAAAAATTGACAATTAAGGCCTTAGCTTGCCTGTCTCCGACGAATTTGTTCCAGATCTTAGTTTGCCATTAAGTCCATGTAAGGTCATAAAGTAGGTCAAAGGGCAACCAAGTACAAAAAAGGACAGCTTAATTATATTAGGAAAGTATAAAGAAAGAAGGATGGAGAGAAGAAAAGATAGTGTTATAGTGTATGTTTATATTTACAGCCTTGTCACAGTTTTCTAGAGTAGCTGGCAAGAAAGTCAAAGTACCAGGCCACCTAGGAGGGGTCTGGGTGTTCTCCCCCCTGGAATATTTTTTGAAATCCCCCCTCTGAGACACTGAGATGCAATTTCCTGCACTCTGGAGCTATTTACATCCCCTATTTTGATATTACAAATCTGTCTTTTTGAGGTAATGAGATTGTATTTCAAGGTTGCACATACTGTCAGTGTGGCATCATGTTTCTACACAAACCTTATAATCAGCTGCTGTACCAGCTGGAAGTGGGGGTCAGGAATGCAATTCCTGCACTCTCTGGAGCTATTTACAGCCCCTATTTTTATAATATAAAGATCTGTCTTTTTGAGGTAATGACATTGTATTTCATTCTTGCACAATCATGTTGTCAGTTTGGCATCATTTTGGACCAAACATTTTTTGTAAAGTACATCATTTGTAGGCTAGCAAGTTTAATAGTGACTATGACTACAATGTAGATTGCGCTTTTCATGTTGTCCATGTATAATAAAAGGTCTGATTGTTCATTTGTTTTTCAGATTTGTTCATCCAGCTGTAAAATATAGATTAAAAAATTTGCTAAATTTATGCACTCTTAGTAGCACTGCATCCTTGTAATTTGCAACCACTTAATTATTATTTTGTTAGCTAAAATAAAATGCTAAAATAAAATATTTGGTAAAATAAACTATTTGGAAGAGTTTGTGTGTATTTATTTACTCTTGCATCTGCTCACGCGTCCACTCTCCCTCCCCCATAATCTTGTCCGAATAAAATGCGTTGTCATTATCGTCTTCACTGTCGTCTGCTGCATTTAAATATCAGAATAGAATTGATCTGTAACACTACTACCTGTAACACTACAGTCTAATCAGCTGGAAATCATAGTGATATCAATTAAGTCAGCTGATTTAAATAACAAAACAAGGGCCATAATGTTCACCCATTTATTGAAATTCTACAACAAATATGCAAACATTTATACAAAAACAAGGTTTTTTATAAACTTTATTCATTTCTAAGTCAAATTAAGTCAATAAATTACTTGTACAATGCGAGTAAGTCTTGAAAAAAATAAAGTATTATCGGCATTAACAATTGTCTGTCTGTTCGTCCCCAGGGTTTTTATCGCCATTTTTCTTGACATAGATTTTCTGTGTATAAAAAGGAAGAAAAAATATTTCAGTTGGGAAATGATATATATCCGCATCACAGTATGGAAAATGAAATGCTAGAAGTTTGTTTTAATATATTTTGCTTCTAGAAATTAAAGTATCCGCTGCATTTCAAAAGTAGGCATCGATTTTTGCCGGTGGCCAGCGTGAATTGACGAGGCTGATTTAATACTTATATATTTTAATACATATACTATTTTATACACATATACTATAATACACTCTCTTCCTCTCTCTATTCTTCTTTCTTTATACTATCTTAATAGAAGCCTGTGTCCACACACCTACGTAAGTTGTTTTTCTGATTTAAGAGAGAGGGGGAGCTTGCCTGGTTAGCCCCTCTATAAATCCGCACCTGGCTAGTATTCCTAGTATTAGTGATAGCTTGTCTCGTTAGTGCTATTAATAGTACGTTATATTTTCTCAGAAATGCTCTGCTTTGCAGACTCGGCAATTTGGTGCCAAACCAAACAAGTTTTTTGCAAAGGCGTTATTAATAAACATAGTATTCTATTATCATAAAAAAAGAAAAGAAAAAAAAAGTCTTTTTCTCATAACTAGTAATTGTGGCAGCCATTCCTAATTTACGACAAATCAAACGAATTACAGTCTAACAGCTGACTACTAGTACTGTTTAATCTAACAGCTGACTACTAATACCGTATAATCTAACAGCTGGCTACTAATACCGTATAATCTAACAGCGGGCTACTAATACCGTATAATCTAACAGCGGACTACTAGTACCGTATAATCTAACAGCTGACTACTAGTACGGTATAATCTAACAGCTGACAACTAGTACGGTATAATCTAACAGCTGACTACTAATACCGTATAATCTAACAGCGGGCTACTAATACCGTATAATCTAACAGCGGACTACTAGTACCGTATAATCTAACAGCTGACTACTAGTACGGTATAATCTAGCAGCTGACTACTAGTACGGTATAATCTAACAGCTGACTACTAATACCGTATAATCTAACAGCGGGCTACTAATACCGTATAATCTAACAGCGGGCTACTTATACCGTATAATCTAACAGCGGACTACTAGTACCGTATAATGTAACAGCGGACTACTAGTACCGTAAAATCTAACAGCTGACTACTAATACCGTATAATCTAACAGCGGACTACTAATACCGTATAATCTAACAGCGGACTACTAATACCGTATAATATAACAGCCGACTACTAATACCGTATAATCTAACAGCCGACTACTAATACCGTATAATCTAACAGCCGACTACTAATACCGTATAATCTAACAGCCGACTACTAATCAGGGCTTTTTTACCTTATATAACAGAGGCCTGTAAAGGGCCTCTTCCCAACAGAAAATTGGACTGTTTTTTCCCAACTGTGGCAGAAATATTTCCCAATCGGAAAACAGCAGTTTCTCAGAATTTGAGAAAAAGCATGAATTCTGCAGTGTGTTTTTGGCTGCTAAGTAAATTCCGACTTGGAAAAGTGAATTATAATGGTAAATAATGGATGACATTATAAATAAAGTATATTAATGTCATATTTACTTAATTTATGAAACCTTGTATTTTTCCCAAAATGAGAAATAAGCGCATTCTTTTTTCCCAAAATGGACAGGCCTGGGCCTCTTCCCAATTTTGTGGAAAAAAGCCCTGCTAATACCGTATAATCTAACAGCCGACTACTAATACCGTATAATCTAACAGCCGACTACTAATACCGTATAATCTAACAGCCGACTACTAATACTGTATAATCTAACAGCTGACTACTAGTACCGTATAATCTAACAGCCGACTACTAATACTGTATAATCGCTAATAAATGCCCCTCCCCTAGTAAATGCCACCATGTTTGTAACATCTTCGAATGTCTGTATGATATGTAAATTGTAAAACATTTGTGAATAAAATATTGTTTAAACTAATGCCACCACCATTTTTTCAAAAATATATTTTTTAAAACTTACCAAAAGATGCAAGTTAATCTGTTTCATTCACAATGGAACACACAAAATCACTAGAAAACTTAAAATCCGATGCATTAATTGATTGATTGACATGCATACTTTGGTTTTCTTGGTAATAAGAGTAGGGCAGGTTCCCGGATTCCTATGTATCCTTCCCCTCTCTCTGGGGCGGCTCTAAATAACCTATACTGTGTTGATGAGCCGTTAAACAACATTTAATTACATAACAACTGATAAATCGGGGTATTCATCACCTTCAGTGATAGTTCTAATTTTGGTAATCAATTTATTAAGCCCAGAAAGAAGCATATCTATATGATTGGATAGATTTTGTATGTTAAGAACAGTTGTATTCCTTGTATGGTAGATAGTCATTTGTTTGTTTTTTAGCGAGAGTTAAATCAGTGCCAAAATTTAAAATGGAAAGATGCAAATACATCACAAGTAAAATGTCCTTATTACTTCAATTAACTTTACATATTTGCTGGCCATCAACTATAAATACGCATTTATGCTGTCCTGAATCTGCTTTATTACTTTTGTTTTGGGGTGTTGTTTCAAACCTTAATGTGGTTATTTGTCTATGGATGATTATTTAGGAATTTGTTCTTGAACCCTTACCTTGAGGCAGACATGTAAACAGTTTATATAAGTACAGATATTAAACACTTTATACAGGTACAGATATAGCTTAATGGAGGTCAGGCTCAAGTGTTAATCGTTATTTCACCCCATGCCTTCAGTCACACCCAGGACACTCCATCTAGTCATGCTATGTTTTGCTGCCTCAGCAGTTTCTTTGTTCTATATGTATATAGATATGTTATGATGTTTTGTTGTAGGTCGATTTCTTCCTTTGCATGCTATACATGTAAGTTCAAGGATATCCTTCATGTGTCAGTTTCAGTGTTTGAATTGAGAAAAACACAGTTTTTACTTACTTGTAATTAATGTAAAGTCTTTGATCTCTCATAACTTTGGCAGAGTTTTGAGAAAGTAAGATACAGATTTATTTTGTAGTTGAAGATCATTAAGGTATTTACTGTATAAATAATAATGTGTTGGTATATTAGTATACTAGCTCAAGTGATCCATGTGGCTGAATTCTCAAGTGCAAGACCAAACGATCCCATATGCCTGCATGACCTCTCAAGTGCATGACCTATTGATCCCATATGTCTGACCTCTCAAGTGCAAGACCAAGTGATTCCATCTCAAGTGCAAGACCTAGTGTTCGCATGTGGCTGACCTCAAAAGCAAGACCAAGTGATCCCATATGCCTGACCTCTCAAATGCAAGACCAAGTGATCCCATCTCAAGTGCAAGACCTAGTGTTCGCATGTGGCTGACCTCAAGTGCAAGACCAAGTGATCCCATAAACCTGACCTCTCAAATGCAAGAACGTCTCAAGTGCAAGACCAATTGATCCCATGTGCATGACCTCTCAAGTGGGTTACTCTTGGTGGCATAACTGCAACTGGAATATACAGCCTTGGTTTACACTTAGTGGCATATAACTGCAGCTGGAAAATACAACCTTGGGTTACACTTGGTGGCATAACTGCAACTGGAAAGAAACAGCCTTGGGTTACACTTAGTGGCATATAACTGCAGCTAGAACATACAACTTTGGGTTACACTTAGTGGCATAAAACTGCAGCTAGAACATACGACATTGGGTTACACTTAGTGGCATATAACTGCAGCCAGAACATACAATTTTGGGTTACTCTTACTGGCATATAACTGCAGCCAGAACATACAATTTTGGGTTACTCTTAGTGTCATATAACAGCAGCTAGAACATACAATTTTGGGTTACTCTTACTGACATATAACTGCAGCCAGAACATACAATTTTGGGTTACTCTTAGTGTCATATAACTGCAGCTAGAACATACAACTTTGGGTTGCACTTAGTGGCATATAACTGCAGGTAGAACATACAACCTTGAGTTGCGCTTAGTGGCATATAACTGCAGATAGAACATACATTTTTGAGTTACACTTAGTGTCATATAACTGCAGCTAGAACATGCAACTTTGGGTTACACTTAGTGGCATATAACTGCAGCTAGAACATACATTTTTGAGTTACTCTTAGTGGCATATAACTGCAGCTAGAACATACGACTTTGGGTTACACTTAGTGGCATATAACTGCAGCTAGAACATACAACTTTGGGTTACACTTAGTGGCATATAACTGCAGCTAGAACATACAACTTTGGGTTACTCTTAGTGGCATATAACTGCAGCTAGAACATACAACTTTGGGTTACACTTAGTGTCATATAACTGCAGCTAGAACATACAACTTTGGGTTACTCTTAGTGGCATATAACTGCAGCTAGAACATACAACTTTGGGTTACACTTAGTGGCATATAACTGCAGCTAGAACATACAACTTTGGGTTACACTTAGTGTCATATAACTGCAGCTAGAACATACAACTTTGGGTTACTCTTAGTGACATATAACTGCAGCTAGAACATACAACTTTGGATTACAACCCCTAACTGTAAGGAAAATGGTATTGTTAGTTTATTATTTATTGGCACATTTTGTTGGTGATGCAGCAGTACCCACCCGCCTGAAACTGAAAGTTAGTGTACTACTTCATCATTTGCTCTACATCTATTATGTTTCCAAGGTTAAGAACATGCAGTTAAATGCTTTGGAATAAATATATCCCAGTTACAGGGAACCTTCTGTTTAATTAACTACAAATATGTATTCAAGGCCATTATGTTAAAAAATGTGAACATCTGAACAACATGTGCTAGGTGGGTGTGTCTGTTATTACCAATCATCTGTTGTTTGTGAGGATCAGCTGTGAAACAGACCTTAAATCAGCTGATTCTCAGAAAGTTTAAAAAACTGACTGGAAATCATTATTTTTTTACTAGGTTTGCATCTTATCTTGTTCACCGGGATTCTTCAGTGCTAAGACTCTAGTCAGGAAGTATAACGAGAAGTGAACCATGCATGTTGTACAGGATGAATTTGGTTGGGTGAAGAGTTTATACGGAGATTATCAGCCAAATGTTTCATGCAATTTTAAATCATGAACTAGAACGAATTTGATGGCGCATCATCGCAAAATACACAGGTCATATCCCTTTAACCATGTATCCATTTTACATGTAATTGTTTTGATCATTCTTTGATATATCAGAAATAGTATTATTTATGCTCTTCTGTATACATGTATGACACTGTAAATGAATAAAAAATGTTTAGGGTATTAGTGTATTTGACCCCTATCCCAGAGCCCCATGGTGACCCTAGAGCAAATTATACTGATATTCCCAAAATCAATACATTTAATTGAGAAAGAAAAATAGATATTTGACTGAATTTACCTCTCTCTACCCTCCACCTTCACACAAACACACCCACACCCAGCCCCACAGTATATACGCTGTAATCCCTTCATCAAAATGTTCATTTGAGACATAATTAAAAAAAGAAAAGAGACCCCCCTGTTACCCTCCACCCACCCCCTACAACCCCATGGAAGACGTCCGAGTTTTAAATAATAAATCATATATCTCTTTCATTGACGACTTGTCTTGACTATATTCTCATCAGAATTGTCTTGCATGGTGTTTATGTTTATTGTGTTACGCAATACTGCGGCCAAGGCATATATAAAGATAGAGCGTCCGTCTGAAATGTGGGAGGCAGTGGGCAGGTCACACCAAAGATTTCTTAAAAATGGTACTAGAAGCTCCCTTATGCGATGTTCTGCATATAAAGGGTAGAGCCATTTGTCCAAGGCATGGCAGCATATAAAGGGTAGAGCCATTTGTCAAAGGCATGGCAGCATATAAAGGATTGAGCCATTTGTCCAAGGCATGGCAGCATATAAAGGATAGAGCCATTTGTCCAAGGCATGGCTGCATATAAAGGATAGAGCCATTTGTCCAAGGCATGGCAGCATATAAAGGATAGAGCCATTTGTCCAAGGCATGGCAGCATATAAAGGATAGAGCCATTTGTCCAAGGCATGGCAGCATATAAAGGATAGAGCCATGTGTCCAAGGCATGGCAGCATATAAAGGATAGAGCCATGTGTCCAAGGCATGGCAGCATATAAAGGATAGAGCCATTTGTCCAAGGCATGGCAGCATATAAAGGGTAGAGCCATTTGTCAAAGGCATGGCAGCATATAAAGGATTGAGCCATTTGTCCAAGGCATGGCAGCATATAAAGGATAGAGCCATTTGTCCAAGGCATGGCAGCATATAAAGGATAGAGCCATTTGTCCAAGGCATGGCAGCATATAAAGGATAGAGCCATTTGTCCAAGGCATGGCAGCATATAAAGGATAGAGCCATGTGTCCAAGGCATGGCAGCATATAAAGGATAGAGCCATGTGTCCAAGGCATGGCAGCATATAAAGGATAGAGCCATTTGTCCAAGGCATGGCAGCATATAAAGGGTAGAGCCATTTGTCAAAGGCATGGCAGCATATAAAGGATTGAGCCATTTGTCCAAGGCATGGCAGCATATAAAGGATAGAGCCATTTGTCCAAGGCATGGCTGCATATAAAGGATAGAGCCATTTGTCCAAGGCATGGCAGCATATAAAGGATAGAGCCATTTGTCCAAGGCATGGCAGCATATAAAGGATAGAGCCATTTGTCCAAGGCATGGCAGCATATAAAGGATAGAGCCATGTGTCCAAGGCATGGCAGCATATAAAGGATAGAGCCATGTGTCCAAGGCATGGCAGCATATAAAGGATAGAGCCATTTGTCCAAGGCATGGCAGCATATAAAGGATAGAGCCATTTGTCCAAGGCATGGCAGCATATAAAGGATAGAGCCATTTGTCCAAGGCATGGCAGCATATAAAGGGTAGAGCCATTTGTCCAAGGCATGGCAGCATATAAAGGATAGAGCCATGTGTCCAAGGCATGGCAGCAATGGAGCATTGAGCTCAGTGCTGCTGCAAGTAGGTACTGTCATGATATGACGGAAAGATTGTTAAAATGATATTAAACCCCATACATACACCATGATGGAGAGAACGGCTACTGGGGTCATGTATATGTCTTTGTTTGGTGAAACTTAGTTAATTTGCTGTACACGTTATTTTCCCATGTTAGCATTTCTTTCAAATGACCGAATACACTTTAGGCTACCTCTGCACTGGATAATATATTGGTCAAAATTTGCTAACAATGGATGTCACTTGTTAAAATAGTGCAAACCTGACAAGTTGGTCAGTTGTAGGCGGTCATGAATTATTACAATAGCTTAAAAATTGACCAAAGTTGACCTGTATGTTGGGCAGTGTTCTGTTAAAAAGTATATCGGTCAGCTGGATTATTTTGTATTTGGTCACAACATATTGTTAAATTAAAATCTAAGCAGGTTCTTGTTGTCAACTGTTATGCAAAAAACCCAACAGAGACTGTAAGTTCATGAATCCATAGGCAATGTCTTGTCTGGAACTGTTCTCAAAAGCCAGTAAATAGTCAAAAGCTTGCTCATAAATCCTTCCCGTGGTGATGGCCAGTTACTCGCTCATAATTTATCCTAATTGCCCATAACTCAACTCATAATTTGACTTATGGTCAATAGCCTACTCATAACACGACTCGTATATCCATCAAATGACCAGTAGTTCTCTTATAAATCCATCCCATTGCCAATAGCTCACTCATACATGTGACCAATAGCTCATACATTCATAAAACGTCAAATAGCGCACTCAAAAATACATCAAATGGTAAATAAATGGTAAATAACTTTCACTCATAATCCATCAAATGGCCAATATCTCACTCATGGGATGGGGACATAAAATGACGAATCTATCCTCCAAGCATGTTAAAAAACCGTTGAAATCTATTTGATAGTAATTAAGAGCAGAGCATGGTATTCAAGTCCCCTCTCTCTGGGGCAGTTCTGAATAACTGCATGTAAAGATGAGCACCTATAACAATAATCGTTATGTTTTCTTTTCATACTTTTCTGGTCTTTGAACTGTTACACTTGTGGCATCATTTTTGAACCTAGGTCTGTAACAACTCCACGGAGCCTTCCGACTCCACGGAGCCTTCTGCGATGGACAAAATAATTGTGGGAATACCATTAACAGGTAATTGCCCTCTTCCATTGATTACAGAGAAAAGTATTATGATTTCCTCATAAAAAGATTGTTAACAGTGTTATTCACCTATGATCAGAGTTGAGATCATTAGCATCATGGCCTACTTTGTTGTCGACCTTGACATTGAGAATGATCAGGAAACTGCGTGGCTAGCTTGGGATGAAATAAGATAAATTATTTGTTGTTTAATATAATATACATAACACCTAGACCTTGAAATTATTTGTTGTTTATATAATATATATTACACGTAGACCTTGAAATGTTATGATTTTCTTGAACTCACCTGATTCATGTAGTAAAGTTTCATTGAAAATAATCTATTTGTAACCGGTGTCCTCGGCCTATATTTACACTGTTATGGAATGACTACTCAGTCAGAGTTCACTTTCAAATCGTCAAATTTTTTGGAAATATTATTTCCTGTTGGCACCTAAAGTACATGATTAATTCTAACCTTGAATTAATGGCATGTATTCCTTGATACACACCAAGTTCTGTAGAGATAAACATACCATCAAAAAACAGTCTACAGAATGTAAACAGTGTTTTTATTGGTTGATATTCAAGTGTCAAAAGGAATAATTTTCTCCAAATTAAAGCAAAAGGCAAAAACAATTTCTACGGGGTTCAGTTATTCCAAATATTAAAAGGAATCATTTCCCTCAAAATAAAACTTCACTTTCTGTTAAAGGTTCATCTTTACAGTAACATATAAAAAAGTATTTGAAATATTGTGTTTTTAATGTTAGATTACATTGAAATGTCAATAACAGTATTTTAAATCATTTTAGAGTTATTTTTTGTTTAGAATTTGCCATATGAGAAGTACAAGAAACTCGTTACTCAATGAGTAATACAAACACTAAAAATATCATTTTCTTCAAAATGTTGAATTCATGAGTTTGTTCTCAGAACACATTGAATACGTTGCGACTACTCCTCTGAAACTGTTTTCATGAAACTTTACAGAAATGTTGCCCATGATGTCTAGTTGATCCTAGCAATTATTCATGTTGATGTGAAATCCAAGATGGCCGCCAAAGCTAAAAACAGTTTTTTAAAAAACAAGTTTGTAGCGACTACTTCTTGAAAACTATAAGTGATATTAATATGGGACTTTTTCATAAAATGATCAGCATGACATGATGTTGGTCCTTGTCGAAACTTGTTTTGATTCGACGTTCAACGTGGCTGCCAGCGGCCATCTTTGTTTACATAGAGTTATATAGTAAAAACTTGTAGCGACTACTCCTCTGAAACTACTTGGCGGATTTTCATGAAACTTTACAGGAATGTCGCTCTTAATGTCTAATTGATCCTAGCAAAATTTCAGATCGGCCAGAAATTCAAGATGGCTGCCACAGTTAAAAATAGATTTTTAAAAAATAAGTTTGTAGCGACTACTTCTTGAAAACTATTAGTGATATTGATATGGGACTTTTTCTAAAATGATCAGCATGACATGATGGTTATCCGAGTCGAACATTATTTTGATTCGACATTTAACATGGCTGCCAGTGGCCATCTTTGTTTACATAGAGTTATATAATGAAAACTTGTAGCGACTACTCCTCTGAAACTACTTGACGGATTTTCATGAAACTTCACAGAAATGTTGCTCTTGATGTCTAATTGATCCTAGCAAAATTTCAGGTCGGCCGGAAATTCAAGATGGCCGCCATGGCTAAAAATAGATTTTCAAAATACAAGTTGGTAGCGACTACTTCTCGAAAACTATAAGTGATATTGATATGGGACTTTTTCTAAAATGATCAGCATGACATGATGGTTATTCAAGTCGAACATTATTTTGATTCGACGTTAAACATGCCTGCCAGTGGCCATGTTTGTTTACATAGAGTTATATAATGAAAACTTGTAGCGACTACTCCTCTGAAACTACTTGACATAAAACTTCACAGGAATGTTTCTCTTGATGTCTAATTGATCCTAGCAAAATTTCAGGTCGGCCGGAAATTCAAGATGGCCGCCATGGCTAAAAATAGATTTTCAAAATACAAGTTTGTAGCGACTACTTCTTGAATACTATAAGTGATATTGATATGGGACTTTTTCTAAAATGATCAGCATGACATGATGGTTATTCAAGTCGAACATTATTTTGATTCGACGTTAAACATGGCTGCCAGTGGCCATCTTTGTTTACATAGAGTTAAATAATGAAAACTTGTAGCGACTACTCCTCTGAAACTTCTTGACGGATTTTCATAAAACTTCACAGGAATGTTGCTCTTGATGTCTTATTGATCCTAGCAAAATTTCAGGACGGCCGGAAATTCAAGATGACCACCTCGGCTAAAAATAGATTTTCAAAAAACCAGTTTGTAGCGACTACTTCCTGAAATCAAAATCAATCAGTAGAGCTTCAAGGTCATTGACCTCTTGTTTTATAAGGTAGATTGAATATTGGACCGACACAAACATCACCTCCAGTCCCTTTAATATACATTTGTCACACACCAAAATTGGGTCATATGTTTAAGGTGAAGATTATGGATTTTCATTATTTTCTAACTACATGAGATGCAACTCGATGTGTCCCGCACAAGATTGAGGTCATACATGGATGTCCCTATTGTATTTGAGGTCATTGGGTTAAAGGTCTAGGTCATGGTGATCCGACATAAAAAAAATGGCATCCACATTATTACCCACTAGGATCATGAAACTTCAAAAAGACTGCCCATGGGATACCAATGATCCCTATAGTTTTTTAGGTCACTAGGTCAAGATTGCAGAGAACCAATGTAGAGAAACAACTTCCACGCTTTAGTTTGTTACTTTTTAACCTAGGATTATGAAATTTCTTAGTCTGCCAATGTGATCAAGGTTGCGGTGACCCAACATAGAAAAACGGCTAAAACTCAAGTTCCTTTCAACCTAGAATCATAAAACTGTTTAGATAGACTGCCCATGGGACCAGGTTGATCTCTATTGTTTCTAATGTGCCAGAAGGTCAAAGGTCAAGGTTACCATGACCTGGCATAGACAAATGGCTTCTGCATTATAACTAGAGCAGCTTTCAATCTAGGATCATGAACCGTCATAGATATACTGCCTATGGGAAAAGGATGATCCCAATTGTTTTATTAGGTCTATATATTTAAAGCCAAGGTCACGATGACCCGGCATAGAAAAACGGTTTCCAACCCATAACTTGAGTACCTTTCAACCTAAGATCATGAAACTTCATAGATAGACTGCCCATGGATGCTCCGTTGTTTTTGAGGTCATTTACTGTAGCTTATGAAACTTCATAGACTGCCCATGGGACAAGGATGCTTCCTGTTGTTTTTGAGGTCATTTACTGTAGATCATGAATCTTCATAGATAGACTGCCCATGGGACAAGGATGCTCCCTGTTGTTTTTGAGGTCATTTACTGTAGATTATGAAACTTCATAGATAGACTGCCCATGGGACAAGGATGCTCCCTGTTGTTTTTGAGGTCATTTACTGTAGATCATGAATCTTCATAGATAGACTGTCCATGGGACAAGGATGATCCGTTGTTTTTGAGGTCATTTACTGTAGATCATGAATCTTCATAGATAGACTGTCCATGGGACAAGGATGATCCGTTGTTTTTGAGGTCATTTACTGTAGATCATGAATCTTCATAGATAGACTGTCCATGGGACAAGGATGATCCGTTGTTTTTGAGGTCATTTACTGTAGATCATGAATCTTCATAGATAGACTGCCCATGGGACAAGGATGATCCCTGTTGCTTTTGAGGTCATTTACTGTAGATCATGAATCTTCATAGATAGACTGCCCATGGGACAAGGATAATCCTTGTTGTTTTTGAGGTCATTTACTGTAGATCATGAATCTTCATAGATAGACTGCCCATGGGACAAGGATGATCCCTGTTGTTTTTGAGGTCATTTACTGTAGATCATGAATCTTCATAGATAGACTGCCCATGGGACAAGGATGATCCCTGTTGGTTTTGAGGTCATTTACTGTAGATCATGAAACTTCATAGATAGACTGCCCATGGGACAAGGATGATCCCTGTTGTTTTTGAGGTCATTTACTGTAGATCACATTAGCTCCGCATGATCTGAAGTTCGCGAATCAGTGTGTCTCTGATTTATTAGCAGGTTTATGAATTTGCGTCCAAGCAAAATATAAATAATCATATTTTCTTATAATATATTTCTTCGGTGTTTATCGTCGAGTTTTGTTTATTTCATTAGAATTTTCCTGATACGTGTATTTCACTTATTTATTGATTGTATTGCACATGATTTGTAACCTTATTCATTGACTGATGTTTAACAAATATAATTACCAGTACAGTAAATAGAAAATAACATTAATATTTTTGAAGTGTAGACGCACTTTGAACTTAATCAATAGCCTCGATTCAACGTATGTATTCAAATTAATAATTTTAAAAAGTATTTTACAAGTAGACATAATACATAATTGTTACTTTAAATTAAATCAATGTAAACTAGTAAGTATGTATTTACCACTCTTTAGGATATAACGTTTCTTGCTTGTACATGTACGTATGCCTGCTGATCATCTGATAATTTCAATCTACTTAATTTCCGACGGTTGAGCTTTTGGATACTCTTTCGAGTTTATTAACCGCGAGTTCTTAAATTTTTGAGACAGTGGATTCGCGAATATTTTTATTTTTATTTTTTTTCTGTTATCTTCTGATAACCCATTTATTCGCGATAATAAACCCTCGCGAATAATACCGGATCTACATTATTCAAGGTAATACTGACATATTGGTGTATTAATGCCCCATTAGAGGCACTCTTGTTGCATTTTAGACATAGCTTATGGGATGACGAGTTGTCCGTCATCCGTCCGTGGTTAACTTTTGCCTCGTTAACAGGATAGCAGCTTCATTTTTCATTCAATCTTTTTCAACCTTTACCAGATTGTTAATTGAAATGAAAGCTCGGACATGTTCGAAAACCAGCCAGATCGGACCAGTAACAGCGGAGTTATGGCCCTTGATTTAGTTAAAAATGCTATATTTTGCCTCGTTAAGACGACAAGGGCCTTCATTTTTCATCCAATCTTTACCAAACTTTTTTCATCCTTTCTTTATCAAACTTTACCAGGTTGTTAATGTCCATAAATAGCTCGGACAACTTCGAAAACCAACTATATTGAACCTGGGACACCAGAGTTATGTGCCCTTGAATTATTGAAAAATGGCATTGTCGGCCTTGTGAACACTCTAGCGCCTTCATTTTGTATTTGATCTTTCCCAAACTGGGCCAGATTGTTGATAGCAATAAAAGCTCGGACGAATCTGAAAACCAGCCAGATCGAACCAGTAACACTAAAGTTGTGGCTTTTTCAATATTTGGTAATGTACACTGGAAACCCCAGGGATCGTGGGTTCAAATCACACTGGAGGGATAATTTTTTTTTTAAAAACCTTAGTTCATTTTTCTTTAATTGGGAGCATAGGGGCCCTTGTTGGATCAGTTGTACATAGAGTTATAGGGAAGAACTTCAAATATCTTCTCTGAAACTACAAGAGATAAAGGTTTAATATTTTATTATTTTTTTATCAGCTTATGAATCCTCTACCAAGTTTGTTAAAATGGTGACCGTGGGGTCAGATTTGGTCCTGCCCAGGGGTCACAGTTTTACATAGACTTATATAGGGAAAAACTTCAAAAGAAATCAGCTTATGTTCCTCTACAAAGTTTATTTAAATGGTGACACTCAAGGGGTCTAATTTGGCCCCACCCCAGGGTTCAGTTTTACATAGACTAAAATATAGGGACATACTTTAAAAATCTTCTCTGAAACTACCAGAGCCAGAGGTTTAATATTTTGTATTTGCCATCATCTTATGGTCCTCTACCAAGTTTGTTCAAATGATGACCCTGGAGTCAAATTTGACCTTGTCCACGGGGTCACATGTTTTACATAGACTTATATAGGGGCAAACTTGAAAAAATGCTATTCTCTGAAATTACAAGAGCCAACAGTTTAATATTTTGTATTTACACTCGGCTTATGGTCCTTTACCAAGTTTGTTCAAATGGTGACCCTGGGGTCAAATTGGGCCCCGCCCCTAGGTCACATGTCAAACTTGGTATGAGTGTTTATATTAACGAAAGTTTGATCTGTTTTAAAGCTAGCCAAACTTGATCCCAAATACATCCCAGTGTTAATGGAGAATAAACCCTGGCATGTCCATTCCTGTTTGGTGCCATACATACTCAATACAACTTCAAATCTGGTTGCTTTAGAATAAATGCCTTACATTTCTTTCTCCGAATTATTATAGATACCGAGTATTAATAATTAACCGAAATATTGCTGCAGCCATCATTATTGAAATGAACCAGACTGGCTCTTAGATTTCTTTTACCTACAAACAAACCAATGAGAGCAGAGAAGCAGTTCCCAAATTAGTTTTACATTTATGTGAGGTCATCACCTAGAACTGATATTAGAGCAGTTTTCACATTTTTACATAAAATTTTCTTGTTAGACCTTGAACTGTTATTTGTTTCTTACTTTTGACCAATATTTTTTTGATTTTGTTTCTCTTAGATGAACATGGAAGTGAAACGCAAATGCAGTTAATTACAGAATTAATCGTATTTACTATGTTTACCAAGAATATTTACGTATTCGTGCAAAATTGAACTGTACTCGACTTTGTTTACTTGCATCTAAGTGATACTGGGCACATATGATTTCCACCTATTTGTTCTTATGTGATCTAATATCATAATTGACCGGGTTTGCAAGATCGACTTATTCTCGTTTTGATTCGACGTTAAACATGGCTGCCAGCGGCCATCTTTGTTGACATAGAGTTATATAGTAAAAACTTGTAGCGACTACTCCTCTGAAACTACTTGGCGGATTTTCATGAAACTTTACAGGAATGTTGTTCTTGATGTCTTATTGATCCTAGCAAAAATTCATGTTGATGTGAAATCCAAGATGGCCAAATCTAAAAATAGGTTTTAAAAAAACAAGTTTGTAGCGACTACTTCTTGAAAACTCTAAGTGATATTGATATGGGACTTTTTCTAAAATGATCAGCATGACATGATGTTGGTCCTTGTCGAAAATCGTTTTGATTCGACGTTAAACATGGCTGTCAGCGGCCATCTTTGTTTACATAGAGTAATATTGTAAAAACTTGTAGCGACTACTCCTCTGAAACTACTTGGCGGATTTTCATGAAACTTTACAGGAATGTTGCTCTTGATGTCTTATTGATCCTAGCAAAAATTCAGGTCGGCCAGAAATTCAAGATGGCCGCCACAGCTAAAAATAGGTTTTAAAAAAACAAGTTTGTAGCGACTACTTCTTGAAAACTATAAGTGATATTGATAAGGGACTTTTTCTAAAATTATCAGCATGACATGATGTTGGTCCTTGTCAAAAATCGTTTTGATTCGACGTTAAACATTGCTGCCAGCAGCCATCTTTGTTTACATAGAGTTATATAGTAAAAACTTGTAGCAACTACTCCTCTGAAACTACTTGACGGATTTCCATGAAACTTCACAGGAATAATGCTCTTGATGTCTAAATGATCCTAGCAATATTTCAGGTCGGCCGGAAATTCAAGATGGCCGCCACGGCTAAATATAGATGTTCAAAAAACAAGATTATGGCGACTACTGGGACTTTTTCTAAAATGATCAGCATGTCATGATGTTGGTTCTTGTCGAAAATCGTTTTGATTCGATGTTAAACATGGCTGTCAGCGGCCATCTTTGTTTACATAGAGTTATCTAGTAAAAACTTGTAACGACTACTCCTCTGTAACTACTCGACGGATATTCATGAAACTTTACAGGAATGTTACTCTTGATGTCTTATTGATCCTAGCAAAATTTCAGGTCGGCCGGAAATTCAAGATGGCCACCATGGC
Organism: Cyrtodaria siliqua; assembly: GCA_037043455.1. NCBI lineage: Eukaryota > Metazoa > Mollusca > Bivalvia > Adapedonta > Hiatellidae > Cyrtodaria > Cyrtodaria siliqua. The sequence goes on from JAWPHD010011351.1 coordinate 23,754, forward strand.
TAAAAATAGATTTTCAGAATACAAGTTTGTAGCGATACTACTTGAAAACTATAAGTGATATTGATATGGGACTTTTTCTAAAATGATCAGTATGACATGATGTTGATCCTTGTCAAAAATTATTTTGATTTGACATTAAACATGTCCGCCAGCGGCCATCTTTGTTTACATAGAGTTATATAATGAAAATTTGTAGCGACTACTCGTATGAAACTACTCGATAGATTTTCATGAAACTTCACAGGAATGTTGACCTAGCTATCAAAAATCTATCAGTAGAGGTTCAAGGTCATTGACCTCTTGTTTTATTACATGTATTTCAAAACATGACCTGAGAAACAGATTTCTAGATTAAATTTCTCAAGAAAGACAGTCGCTCAAAGTCTCGTAAGTGTGCTGCTTCTCAGTGGTGCAGTGTATGTGCATTTGTTTTTCATATATGAGGAAACATGCTATCACTGGCCCATGGCTTCACCCAATTCTTTAAGTATTTGTTTGTAAGGTGTTTTACGTCATTTACGTTAGGTTATATATAACGGTCGATTTTTTGTGGTGGAGGCAGACCACCCACTTTTCCTGGGTAGAACCAGTACATTACACCTCCTGCCATCTGTAAGAATCGTCACTTCCTCATTTAGAAGTCGAGCTTCCAGTGGGATTCGAATCCGCAGCGGTGAGAGACGAAGGTTTACAACGCAACGTCGCTAACCATTCAGCCACAGAGACGGATGCAGATTCGAAGTAGAATGCAGATTCGTTACGCAGATCTGTCCAAAAGCGCATCCATGGCTGGAATGGTAAAGACGCTGCATTTGAAATTGTCTAATCTCGCACAGCTGCAGGTTTGAATCCCATTGGGAGCTCATTTTACTTGTGAGAAAGTATCGATTGTTATGGAAGGCGGGAGGTATACAGTACTGGCTCTACCCAGGAAAAAGTTTGTTGTCTGAAAAATCGACCATCATATATCACCTAAAATGTGCTGAAAATGACCTAAATCGCCATTCAATCAACCTAACCAGACTATAAAACATTTGTTCAAAAATAAAACTGTCTGTCCAGATTATAGGCGACTTTCATTTTCGTGCATGCTCATGAAGTGTTCGTTTGACAAAAAAGGAAGATGCAAGTATGAAAATGATGGTCAGCTTTTTTTGTCAAACAAAAAAACACACAAAAAAACAACAACATTATTTTAAGTTGATTCCCCTCAACTAACATTACATATACATACTCCAGTGACATCATACCCATTATATACATTATATCTATACCCAGGTACATGAACGTAGGTCATTCTGATAATACTATTTCAGCAAATTTTGACAGGAGATGTTTACTAAACAGATGTTTACTAAACAGCTTAAAGGTGTTTACTACTATTCTTATTCACTATTAACTACTTTCCAAAACAACCCGAGGGCAACCAAAAGATCACGCTGTTTTTACGTGTCAGATTGGTGTTCCTCGTATGCTATGTATATAGCTTCATGACACGTATATACATGTACGTACATGGTCTTGCAATACTCCGGTATTAAAGTGTAATGATGGTTGTTGTTTAACTGCTCATCAAAACATTTAGGTTATTTTGAGCTGCCCCAGAAGAATACGTAAGAGTCCAGGAAACCTGCCCCTATTCTTACTATTGAATTATAGATTTGTATGGTATATTAACATGCTCGAGGACAGCTAGCTTGTTAAACTTCATACTGAAGTATTTGGTTTGTCGTTAATAGAAAGTTCTGGTGGTTATATATATAGTGTTAGAGTGTTGTTGTAGTGTTAGTCTTGAAGATAAAATTAAAATGTGACCTTGATAATATAAATGTTTAAATTCATGAGCAATATAAAACTTGTTATGTTTTGTAAAGTTGTAATTGTTTTATGTGCATAATTCCAAAACTATTAAAAATGTCTTATTCAAACAGTTTTACACAACACACATCAACTTTGGTGGGTAACCCTAACCCTCAGGGGGGCGAAATAGACAAATGTACAAATTGACTGTCTTAGATTCCCATCTCTGAGGAACAAAATTTATGACTGATTCCCCAGGGCCTACCATGCAATATACTCAATATCAAACCATGTTGGTACCCGGTTCTGTCTAATTCCCTCTGCCTGTGGCATTATAACGGTGAATCCCCGGGGTATTTCGTTGGGGGAAAACATGGATAGGTGACATACAGTTTGACGTGCACAACACAGTTTTGTAATTAAAAAAAAAGAACTTTTTCATTCGCGGTTACCAAACTGTTAGGTGTGACGTAATGCTCTTTTATAGTTGATGAGTAATCATATGGAGTGGGATGTTCTTGAACGTTTGTACTGATTCTTGGAATGTAAAGTAAGTCATGTCAACAACATCTAAATGAACATGCTAAAGATTCACATTTTGTACTATATATAACACACTGCAGTACATCAGTATAATTACTGAGTGTGGGAGAATGGTTATGATGTAACCTTGCTGGATCTTAAAATAAGTCGGAAATAAACAACAAAAAACAAAAAACTTAATTTAAAATACGCATTTTGCACTAAAGACATGGCGGAACTCTGGAGTAAGACGGAACGTAAGATGTTGGTGATGAATCTTTGCAGCATCAACATGATTTACTGCAGGTGATCTTTCTTCATCAAGAAAATTGACAATTAATAGATTTACTATGGAACAAATATCTGCCTGTAATGTACTTATAAGGGCAGACCGGAGAAATGGAAGGGCATCTACCTTGGCAATCATACAAAGAGTTTATGTAAAATCTGGTTCTAGTAGCTTCCTGGCTTGATGTTCAGCATAAAAGGGGTATTTCTAGGACTGGTCTGCCCAGTATGTAAAATGTGAAGGGGTGGGGGGGGGGGGGGGGGGGTGGGGGGGGTGCCCTGAAAGTCTTGCTAAAAAAGTGATGTTAAACCCCACAGGAAAATATTGGCTTCTTTTTATCCATAAAAGAAACTTGGAAAACAAACTGTGACATTTCGGAGAGCAGACTTAGTAATCAAATGATATGGTATAATGTTGTGAAAGTCTGTTATTTAGATTTAGCAATCATTTCATTCCCAGCAAATCTTGTTCTTCAGACACAGAATTATGGTGACACTGGTTACCATTTACCCTGGAGAATAAGTTGAAGTTTTTTACAATATTATTAAGGGTTTGTTAACCCTGGGAGGAAGCTAGACAATTGAAATTGTGCCACATTAAAGATAACATGTAATGTTTAACATCAATGTAATTTTGGAATGTACCCAATCATTGATTAAATAGTGGTAACTTATCAATGTCATATCTTCAATTATTATTTCGTTGGTGTGTTCTTGGGCAAGACACTTTCCTTTAGCCTCGTCTGTCGGATAGGGATGTAAACCGGGCGGTCCCGTGTAGCGGTCTATCCTCCGAGCATGTTAAAGAACCATATATAGGAATCTGTTCGATAATAAGAGTAGGGCACGATTCCCGGATTCCTATGTATCCTTCCTCTCTCTCAGGGGCAGCTCTATACTGTGTTGATGAATGAATGAGTGAGTGAGCGAGCGAGCGAATGAATGGAGTTTTACGCCACATCGCCACATAAATAGGTCATTGTGCGCAAAAAACGATGAATCATGAAGGAATGAAGTAGTAATCAAAAATAATGTATACGTATAGATAAAATTAACTGCAAATAAGGGATGATATGGTAGCAATATAAACTGTATATATGTAAATCGACAAATGCCCGCGATTAATATATATAGGAAAAATATTATATTGATTTACTGTGTTGATGAGCCGTCAAACAACATTCAATTCAATTCAGTTCAATTATTACATGTGTGGACCATAATGACGGTGCTGGTCTTCACCTTCAGAAAGTTCAAGTTGACCACAATACATGTACATGTATAAGGTTTTCGGTATTTGGACAGTTTTCAAGCCAAGGTGAACACACCTGTTATACCAATCACTGGTCATTTCTTGATACTCCATTTGAACTTTATGATACAAAATTGACCATTATGAAGAACACAGCAAGCTGTTTTGGACAAACATTTTCTATGGATTAGCTTGTATTATATTAGGGCTCTGACACATTTTTGCTATTTTTGTCTCGTCCACATAGTGGGTATCGAGACATAGCCAGGTGTTGTTTTTTTCAGAAAATTGTGAAGACGCTTTGTGAAAAAAAAGCGTGATAACTCTGATTTGTGAAAAAAGTATTGAAAGATTAATTCTTAAAATCGATATTACTCAATATATGCATACATGTACATTGTTTTTGTGGGAGGAGGACACAATAAAACGAATGTACAATTATTCAGCATAATATGGTACATTTTAGATAACCTTTCTAATGTAAATGTAGCCAAAACAAACAATATTGAGAAAGTTAAATGTGGAAATGTTGTTGAATTGTGAAATGTTATTTAATTGTGAAAAGAATATGGCCACAGTTGTGAAAAAAATGACTAATTTTGAATTGTGAAGTAGCCGAATTTGGGCCCCTGTTATAGAAGGGAAAAAAGCCCTGATAGCAGTCACTTTTCTGGCGGCGGCCACATTTTAAATCAACTATATCTTAACAACCGTTTCTCGAATTTTTTTGAAACTTTGTCAGATGCTTTGTTGGGTCAAGGGACATCACATGATGCCACAATTACCAAGGTCATATTTTGCGTTATGTTCCCCGAACTTAACCTTGGTTAGGTAACAACCTCATTTAACTTTATCTTTTCCCCAAACTTAACCTTGGTTAGGATACTTAACCTCATTTAACTTTATCTGATTGCCTCATTTTATGTCTTTGATACTTGGACACATGTATCGTTGGCATTGGTGGACATTGCTGAAGGACAAAAAATACCAAGGTCAAGGTCATGTTTTCCATTGTTTTCTGAAAACTACACCCTGGTTGAACCACTTAACCTCGTTAACCTCTTATGATTACCTCACTTTTATTATAGACCCCCACGCCCCCACAGCCACAGCAAATGAAGTTTGTATGTAGGGTATGCTGGATTCGACTTGTCTGTCCGTCTGTCCGTCTGTCCATGACTCAATGTTGTCAATTATCAATTGTATAAATAGATCAATAACTTTTGTTAGGACTGATGTATTATGATGAAACTTCCAGGGTAGGTAGCTTAAATGGAAAGGAAGCCTGGGATTGCATTTGGGGTCAAAGTCAAGGTCACTATTAATAAAAATATAAAAACAGTTTCTGCTCAATAATTATTGTTAGGAATGAAGTATTGTGATGAAACTTGTATTGTAGGTAGCTTATATGGAAAGGAAGCTTGAGATTGCACTGGGGGTCACTGGGGTCAAGGTCACTGTTACTAAAAATAGAAAAAAAGGTTTTCGCTCATTAACTTTTGTAAGGAATGAGGTATTGCGATGAAACTTGCAGAGTAGGTAGTTTATATGGAAAGGAAGCTTGGGATTGCATTTGGGGTCACTGGGATCAAGGTCAAGAACGTTCTTCCCCACATAGTAAAAGCCTTGAGTGGGGGGTATTTGTTAGCCTTTGGCTTGCAGTTCTAGTTATGTTTGATACTTGGTCATAAAAAGTGTTTGTCTTTGGTGGACATCATTTAAGCACAAATTTAATAAAATATTCATATGCGGTTTGCCGCGGTGGACGAGACGACCTCAGACCGAGGTCTTGTTGGATGGTTTAGAATCGTAATAGTCCAGATCTGTTTATTTGCTTTACACTACTGAAGTACACATGGCTTCCCAACCATGATGTAGCTATATGCAGTCAACTTAAATTTACATATGGCATCCTAGCTGCTAGCCATATTGTGGTCATGGTCAAAAATGTCAGTTCATGGTCAAGGTCAACATAGAATGTGCATGCTGCTCGCCAAACTATGTTCAAGGTAAACATAGGATGTCCTAGCTGCTGCTAGCCAGATTATTACCAAGGTCATTGTTCAAGTTCAAGATAGGATGTCCTAGCTGCTAGCTGTATTATGGTCAAGGTCACACATAACCAGACTTTGGTCAAGGTCAACATACTATGTCCTAGCTGCTAGCTACATAACCAGACTATGGTCAAGGTCAACATAGGATGTCCTAGCTGCTAGGCATAATTTAGTCAGCATATCCAGACTGTGGACAAGGTCAGCATAGCCAGACTGTGGTCAAGGTCAGCATAGCCAGCCTGTGGTCAAGGTCAGCATAGCCAGACTGTGATCAAGGTCAGCATAGCCAAACTGTGGTCAAGATCAGCATAGTCAGACTATGGTCAAGTTCTTGCTATTGCAAACAACAGAAGATCAGTCCATGACCACTGCCACATAACGATACAACTAAGTCAATGAACAATATTCAAATTAACCCACTTAATATTGATACAGTGTGAGTCATTGTCCAAGTTAGGTGGTCGAGAGATCAGTGTTTTTCGGGAACTTCTATAATTATGTCATCTGGCACGTACACTTATAAAACTATGTTGGTTAGAATCGGCAACTAAATCGGTCAATATGCGAGGGGTGATCCAGAAATTTATAGACTTTTTTTACAGATGCTTTAAATGTTCAACATACTACGGTAACTAACCATAAACTGATGTTTGCTGTAAAAGCAAGGTAAATTTACTGAGTTAAACGATATATTGCTAAATTTGTTGTCGTAGCAACCCATGTATTGTTTCAAGAAACATTGTAAAATTTCACAAAAAATAAAGATGTTGCGCAACATAACACAGTCGGCGCATAATGAAATAGGGCTCAAACATCTATACAATATTGCATGTTATTGAATTGACAACTTGTTTCTGGTGTCCATCTGTTTCCGCAAAAACCAAAAATGATTGCTGAAAGAAAATGCAGTCAAATTCCAGTCAACAAACACAATGGAGGAGTGCTGGCTGTCATTAAGTTCTGGAAATAAACAGGACACTGGGATGATTACTGACGTAGCATAATGTTAGTCATGCACTACCAGTGATATTCTAGTCCATGAGAGTTAATTTTAGTGACAGCATGCTGTTTCTTTGAGTCTGGTGATGCCATGTTTTCAAACATTTTGTTTTCACTTTGTTTTTGTTGTGATGTTCAAGTTTTAAAGAGTTACTTCTGTTGAAAAATCCACCATCATAATTATATAAACTTACACGTGTTGAAAATGACGTAAAGCACCATATAAACAAAATGTACTGAATTGCGACATTTTTTTGCCATAATTATTCAATTTGCAGTGACTGTTGTAAATTGTGTTTTCACATTAAGTAAATTGTACCCTTCTCTGTGATGCATTGCATGGGTTTCTATGACAACACATTTACATTAAGAAAATTATCAGAAATATTTCAGATTTGTTTATTGAAAAATAATAAATTTGCAAGAAAAGTCTAAAGTTATGTATCAACCCAGTATTTATAGATAGTAAATTCCAAGAGAAACACATTTTGTGATCACGAAGTGAGGAGCTGATTCAGCTTATCGGCTGCATGCTCTTATTGGCTAACAACCCTCAAAACAACCCCAAAATACGTTTTTCAGATCTAAGTTAATACATTCACATCTGTTCAGCGTTCTCAATTTTACCAAATCTGAGCTGAACCATTCTACAATTTAGGTAAACCAGTCAGTGCAGAAAAAAAAAATAATCTTCAAATATTCTCTTTAATCTGTACCTGCCTATATTTCGACAAAGCTCTTAATATCTGTCAACCCTCTGTTGACATAAACTGTATGACAGCTTACGAGTTTGGGTAACCCAGTTTTCCCAAATGTTATTCAATCCAGTCTTCCCTTTAGGACAATGGACACTCGATCAAATAGCTGGCTAAGCATATTGGTGTAGCCAATTGAGAAATTAGGTTAGTTGAACTATTTTCCCCCCTATATAACCAGGAGCTACCTAGAACCTGCAATCATTTGTGAAGACTTAAGGTGAGAATTTAGATTTGACTTTTTATTGTTGGGAACTTTGTTCCTTTTTCGTTTTCAAGTTGATTTACTTCAGCTGTTGCATTTGTAGTATTTGTATTCAGATTATTTGTAGGTTTTCGTTTCAGTTTAAATGTTGTTTTAAAGTTTTAAACTTTTTTAAAGCTGTTTTATTTTTAGGTTTAAAATGAAATTGTACTTGTTAACTTTATGTATTTTTTCAGCTTTGGAGTTTCAAGAATTTGTTTCAGATGAGATGCGAGGTAGCAGAAGTACTATAATTTAGAAATATTTTGTTGAATATTTACTTATTTTCTAAAGCAATTAATATTTCTTCTTTAATTTTTTTCAGCATCAAGACTAGGTCGTCGCCCAAAACGTTTAAAAGATACAAGTGGAGAACCAAAGCGTGAAACAAACTTGCCAATTGCTCCTTATCCTTCGCCCGCAGAACTTTACAAGCTCAGAATGGCCGAGTTACAGAGACTGCTTCAGCAGAATGGTACGTTCAAGTCGGAGTTGATGGAGGCATTCCTGACTGCCGCGCAGGTGAGCTTCCGCGAGCATCAGCGTAACCACAATAATGACAATCAGAAAAACAATAAGCCGGTGAAGACGGGTACTTCCGAGTCGGATTATACTTCCAATGTGAGTAGCCCCTCTAACAGTACCCACAATCTCTCGCCGCTGTCTGAACAAATCATCCGCAATAATAATAGCCAGGTGATGGACTCTAAAGTTGGAGTTATTAGCGAACAGTTGGACAATTATAACATTTCGCAGAACACTGATAACTCAACTGATAATAATAGAACTCTGTCGACGAGCTCGAGAAACGAGTTTACTGGAGTGGCGGAAATCAAAACCGAGCCTGGACTCGATAACTCGACATTTTCCATGACGGATAACTCAAACTCTAATTTCCCGCCTCTGCCCGATGCGGCGTCGCCGTTCCAGATGCCTGAACTGTCGCCGGATACTATGATGATGATGCCGGACATGATGGGGATGATGGATAACGACAGTATGATGTCCACAATGATGTCGGGTAAGTCTGCATTTATTACAATATTTATATACAGTATTTGCTTTGTCCGTTGTGAATGTGTGTGTGTGTGTGTAGTTCTAAGGTTTATAGTCCGTCCGCCAACGAACAAGTCAGGGTAAACCTGATGCGATGGGCACAATAGAGTCTGGACTTGTCCGTTGTGAATGTCATTTGGGCAGTCTTTTATACCAATCTGTCACTGGGTAAATACAAAGAGGCAGATGAAGGTTTTATACAAGGTTACTAAGGAAAATCATGGATTAATCTGTATTCTGTTTTTTCTCTAGATCTTATGGACCTTAAATCACAATTTATTTCAATTCGTTTTGTTACAATTTTTTGTATGTCAGTCATATTTAAAATGCGAAAATCACACAAAATTTATAAATAGACTTTTGAGTGAGAGTGTTTTGGCAAAAAATGTATAAAAGCTATATATATTTGAAAACGATTCTATATTTCCGATATACCACTAATTATATAAGTAGGAAATATGACTAGTATATTCTGTCAAAAAAAATCGATAATTCCCACGGTTTATGTCGATTTCGCATGTTAAAGCGACAGGCAAAATGCAATAAAAGTCGATATGTGGGTTATGTGATAAATAGAATCTAACATTCGTTCTCATTTATTGTTGAATTTATTAAACTCATTAGCAAAAATTATATAATGCTCGGCAAGAGCCTCGCATTATCATTTTGCCGACTCGTTTAATAAATTCAATTATGAGTGAGTACTCATGTAAGATCCTCTTTGTATTGGTTACTTCACTTCAGGATATGAACTTCTGTTGCATGTGTCTGCTTTAAGGGGAAAACCTGGAAATACCGTTGTTTTTAGCTCTACTGATCAGAGATCAGCAGAGCTTATGCCGTGGTGCGGCGTCCGTCGTCCGTCCGTCCGTCCGTCTGTCCGTCTGTCTGTCCGTAAACTTTTATTTGTAGCGACTTCACAGCTGAAACTACTGGATGGATATTCATGAAACTTTACAGAAATGTTGCCCATAAAGTCTAGTTGATCCTAGCAAAAATTCATGTTGATGTGAAATCCAAGATGGCCGCCAAAGCTAAAAATAGAGTTTTAAAATACAAGTTTGTAGCGACTTCTTCTTGAAAACTATAAGTGATATTGATATGGGACTTTTTCTAAAATGATCAGCATGACATGATGTTGATCCTAGTCAAAAATCGTTTTGATTCAACGTTAAACATGGCTGCCAGCGGCCATCTTTGTTTAGATAGAGTTATATAGTAAAAACTTGTAGCGACAACTTCTCTGAAACTACTTGGCGGATTGTCATGAAACTTTACAGGAATGTTGCTCTTGATGTCTAATTGATCCTAGAAAAATTTCAGGTCGGCCGGAAATTCAAGATGGCCGTCACAGCTAAAAATAGATTTTTAAAAAATAAGTTTGTAGCGACTACTTCTTGAAAACTATAAGTGATATTGATATGGGACTTTTTCTAAAATGATCAGCATTGCATGATGTTGATCCTAGTCAAAATCGTTTTGATTCAACGTTAAACATGGCTGCCAGCTGCCATCTTTGTTTACATAGAGTTATATAGTAAAAACTTGTAGCGACTACTCCTCTGAAACTACTTGGCGGATTGTCATGAAACTTTACAGGAATGTTGCTCTTGATGTCTAATTGATCCTATCAAAATTTCAGGTTGGCCGGAAATTCAAGATGGCCGTCACAGCTAAAAATAGATTTTTAGCTCTACTGATCAGAGATCAGCAGAGCTTATGCCGTGGTGCGGCGTCCGTCGTCCGTCTGTCCGTCCGTCTGTCTGTCTGTCCGTCCGTCCGTTAACTTTTATTTGTAGCGACTACTCCTCTGAAACTACTGGATGGATATTCATAAAACTTTACAGAAATGTTGCCCATGAAGTCTAGTTGATCCTAGCAAAAATTCATGTTGATGTGAAATCCAAGATGGCCGCCAAAGCTAAAAATAGATTTTTTAAATTCAAGTTTGTAGCGACTACTTCTTGAAAACTATAAGTGATATTGATATGGGACTTTTTCTAAAATGATCAGCATGACATGATGTTGGTCCTTGTCGAAAATCGTTTTGATTTGACGTTAAACATGGCTGCCAGCGGCCATCTTTGTTTACATAGAGTTATATAATGAAAACTTGTAGCGACTACTCCTCTGAAACTACTTGACGGATTTTCATGAAACTTCACAGGAATGTTGCTCTTGATGTCTTAATGATCCTAGCAAAATTTCAGGTCGGCCAGAAATTCAAGATGGCCGCCACGGCTAAAAATAGATTTTTAAAAAATAAGTTTGTAGCGACTACTTCTTGAAAACTATAAGTGATATTGATATGGGACATTTTCTAAAATAATCAGCATGACATGATGGTTATCCGAGTCGAACATTATTTTGATTCGACATTTAACATGGCTGCCAGTGGCCATCTTTGTTTACATAGAGTTATATAATGAAAACTTGTAGCGACTACTCCTCTGAAACTACTTGATGGATTTTCATGAAACTTCACAGAAATGTTGCTCTTGATATCTAATTGATCCTAGCAAAATTTCAGGTCTGCCGGAAATTCAAGATGGCCGCCATGGCTAAAAATAGATTTTCAAAATACAAGTTTGTATCGACTACTTCTTGAAAACTATAAGTGATATTGATATGGGACTTTTTCTAAAATGATCAGCATGACATGATGGTTATTCAAGTCGAACATTATTTTGATTCGACGTTAAACATGGCTGCCAGTGGCCATGTTTGTTTACATAGAGTTATATAATGAAAACTTGTAGCGACTACTCCTCTGAAACTACTTGACGGATTTTCATAAAACTTCACAGGAATGTTGCTCTTGATGTCTAATTGATCCTAGCAAAATTTCAGGTCGGCCGGAAATTCAAGATGGCCGCCATGGCTAAAAATAGATTTTCAAAATACAAGTTTGTAGCGACTACTTCTTGAAAACTATAAGTGATATTGATATGGGACTTTTTCTAAAATGATCAGCATGACATGATGGTTATTCAAGTCGAACATTATTTTGATTCGACGTTAAACATGGCTGCCAGTGGCCATGTTTGTTTACATAGAGTAATATAATGAAAACTTGTAGCGACTACTCCTCTGAAACTACTTGACGGATTTTCATAGAACTTCACAGGAATGTTGCTCTCGATGTCTAATTGATCCTAGCAAAATTTCAGGTCGGCCGGAAAAACAAGATGGCCACCACGGCTAAAAATAGATATTCAAAAAACCAGTTTGTAGCGACTACTTCCTGAAATCAAAATCAATCAGTAGAGCTTCAAGGTCATTGACCTCTTGTTAAAAAATAAGTTTGTAGCGACTACTTCTTGAAAACTATAAGTGATATGGGACTTTTTCTAAAATGATCAGCATGACATGATGTAGATCCTTGTGGAAAATTATTTTGATTCGGCGTTAAACATGGCTGCCAGTGGCCATCTTTGGTTACATAGAGTTATATAGTAAAAACTTGTAGCGACTACTCCTCTGAAACTACTTGACGGATGTTCATGAAACTACACAGGAATGTTGCTCTTGATGTCTAGTTGATCCTAGAAAAATTTCAGGTAGGCCGGAAATTCAAGATGGCCGCCACAGCTAAAAATAGATTTAAAATAAATAAGTTTGTAGCGACTACTTCTTCAAAACAATAAGAGATATTGATATGGGACTTTTTCTAAAATGATCAGTATGACATGATGTTGGTCCTTGTCGAAAATCGTTTTGATTTGACCTTAAACATGGCTGCTTTGTTTACATAGAGTTATATAATGAAAACTTGTAGCGACTACTTCTTTGAAACTACCTGACGGATTTTCATGAAACTTCACAGGAATGTTGCTCTTAATGTCTTATTGATCTTAGCAAAATTTCAGGTCGGCCGGAAATTCAAGATGGCCGCCACGGTTAAAAATAGATTTTCAAAAAACAAGTCTGTAGCGACTACTTCCTGAAATCAAAATCAATCAGTAGAGCTTCAAGGTCATTGACCTCTTGTTTTTCTTGTCAACATGTAATTTGTGTTTCCAGGTATGATGAGTGGGGAAACGAGTGCAAACTTGCCGATCGCTGACGATAATGCCAATGAAATCGACGTGGAGCGTATCTTGGAGGAGGTGAAGCAAGTTCCGTCAGCGTTACGGGAACAGCTGATGGAACAAGTGATAACAACAGTCGGTGATGCTCACATGGCGACTGTTAAACCAACTCACGCGAGTGTGGCCGAGGCTAACGAGAGAATCGCCAAGAAGGTCTTGGAATGTGGCTTGGTATGTGAATTCTGTTATACATTTCTTATTTAATTTAAAATTACCAGTAGATCCAGGCTGTTTACAGAATATTCTTTAAACCTATATAATTCTTGTTGAATCTTTGGGCATGAACTTCTGTCGGAAATACTTAAAGGGACAATGTCCGTAACTGTTAGCTTATAATATAAAACACAAAATAATTATGTTGAGAAACATAACACACCAACCATTATTGAATAGTTACTAAATAAAACCAAGATTGATGGAATTCAACATCGGTACAAAAAAAGTATGTATTACGCAAGACACACTATATATAAAACCTAATGCGCTAATGGATGTCACGTGATCAGCAGAAAATGTCTACACATTGTTTACAAATAATAAATAAAACTTTTATTTTTTCAAACACGAATGTATTACTATAGACTTATCTGGGTCTATGCTAATGTTTTCATTCATTCATTTCACTAAATAAAAATCAGTTATTTGGCTATGCTCAATATCTGCTTATTTACGGACAGTGTCCCTTTAATTTGCCCATGTGTATATTAACTTGCAGAGACAAATGAAGAGGCACCTTGTCCACTAGAGGGATAATCACTGTCTTTCATAAACATATCAGGCCATGATTAAAGGGTGGCACCAAACAAAATATAAAGCTAGTGACAAATTATCAGTTTTTATTAGCTCGACTGATCAGAGATCAGCAGAGCTTATGCCGTGGTGCAGCGTCCGTCGTCCGTCTGTCCAAAAACTTTTATTTGTAGCGACTACTCCTCTGAAACTACTAGATGGATATTCATGAAACTTTACAGAAATGTTGCCCATGAAGTCTAGTTGATCCTAGCAAAAATTCATGTTGATGTGAAATCCAAGACGGCCGCCAAAGCTAAAAATAGATTTTTAAAATACAAGTTTGTAGCGACTACTACTTGAAAACTCCAAGTGATATTGATATGGGACTTTTTCTAAAATGATCAGCATGACATGATGTTGGTCCTTGTCGAAAATCGTTTTGATTCGGCGTTAAACATGGCTGCCAGCGGCCATCTTTGTTTACATAGAGTTATATAATGAAAACTTGTAGCGACTACTCCTCTGAAACTACTTGACGAATTTTCATGAAACTTCACATGAATGTTGCTCTTGATGTCTAATTGATCCTAGCAAAATTTCAGGTCGGCCGGAAATTCAAGATGGCCGCCACGGCTAAAAATAAATCAAAATCAATCAGTAGAGCTTCAAGGTCATTGACCTCTTGTTTAAGATCGGTCTTTGTTCAAACTTCAAAAATGAACTGTGCATTTATTTCTTTGAAAGTCGTCAATACTGGGGTAGACTAATTTATAAATAATGTATATATAACTTGCTTTTTATTACAGCCCGATTTGTCAAAACTGAACATTAACCCGAGTCAAATGTGGCAGAAATTCGTCCAGTCCATGGTCTACGAAATCACGCAAGTCGTCAAGTTCTGCAAAAAACTGCCAGGTATGTCCTACACTACTTCACCCTGGTGAATTAAATGTTTTCTGTAGACGTTTTGGTAGTTGATTTAAGGGACGTGTGATTTAGTTGTTGATTAAATGTACCTGTTATTTTCTAGGTATACTAGTTTGTTATGTCTCCCCCACTTGGTGGAGGGGAGACAAATTGTTTTTGTGCTGTCTGTCATCTGTCTGTATGTCACAAACTTTGTCCAGACTAGATCTACCCAAACTCTGGTCGGATTTCATTGAAACTTTGCAGGGATGATCATTACCAAGCCTGGTTGTGCATATCATCACCGTGTTCCGGTTGAATGATTTTTGGTGGAGTTATGGCCTTTAAAGGTTAAAAATCCACAAACATTTTCTGGACTAGTTTTCCTGAATCCCTGTCTGGATTATAGTGAAACTTGGCAAGGATGATGAGTTGCGCATATCAGCGCCGTGTTCTGGTTGAATGATTTTTGGCCGAGTTATGGCCCTTTAAAGGTTTTCATGTACAAACTTTGTCCAGACTAGTTCTCCTGAACCCCTGACCGGACTTCAACAAAACTTTGCGCTTAGTTGCGCATATTTTCGCTGTGTTCCGGTTGAATGATTTTTGGCAGAGTTGAAGGTTTCAATACACAAACTTTTTCCAGACTAGTTCTCCTAAACTTCTGGCCGGATTTCAATGGAACGTTGCAGGGATGATCAGTACCAAGCCTAGTTATGCATATCTTTGCCGTGTTCCGGTTGAATGACTTTGATTAGGTTATGGCCCTTTAAATACATAAACTTTGTCCGGACTAGTTCTTTTGAACGCCCGGCCAGATTTCAGCGAAACTAAGTAGAAATGATCATTGCCATGCCTAATTGCATATATCTTCTTCGTGTTGCATTTGAATGAATTTTTTTGAGGATTTATGGCCCTTTCCTCTGTTGGGGAGACATCTGTTTTTAGCTCGACTGATCAGAGATCAGCAGAGCTTATGCCGTGGTGCGGCGTCCGTCGTCCGTCGGTCTGTCTGTCCGTCTGTCCGTAAACTTTAATTTGTAGCGACTACTCCTCTGAAACTACAGGATGGATATTTATGAAACTTTACAGAAATGTTGCCCATGAATTCTAGTTGATCCTAGCAAAAATTAATGTTGATGTGAAATTCAAGATGGCCGCCAAAGCTAAAAATAGATTTTTAAAATACAAGTTTGTAGCGACTTCTTCTTGAAATCCATAAGTGATATTGATATGGGACTTTTTCTAAAATAATCAGCATGACATGGTGTTGGTCCTTGTCGAAAATCGTTTTGATTCAACATTAAACATGGCTGCCAGCGGCCATCTTTGTTTACATAGATCTATATAGTAAAAACTTGTAGCGACTACTCCTCTGAAACTACTTGGCGGATTTTCATGAAACTTTACAGGAATGTTGCTCTTGATGTCTAATTGATCCTAGCAAAAATTCAGGTCGGCCAGAAATTCAAGATGGCCACCACAGCTAAAAATAGATTTTTAAAAAATAAGTTTGTAGCGACTACTTCTTGAAAACTATAAGTGATATTGATATGGGACTTTTTCTAAAATGATCATCATGGCATTATGTTGATCCTAGTTGAACACTATTTTGATTCAACGTTAAACATGGCTGCCAGTGGCCATCTTTGTTTACATAGAGTTATATAATAAAATCTTGTAGCGACTACTTCTATGAAACTACTTGACGGATGTTCATGAAACTTCACAGGAATGTTTCTCTTGATGTCTAGTTGATCCTAGAAAAATTTCAGGCTGACCGGAAATTCAAAATGGCCGCCACAGCTAAAAATAGATTTAAAATAAAAAAAATTGTAGCGACTACTACTTGAAAACTGTAAGAGATATTGATATGGGACTTTTTCTAAAATGATAAGTATGACATGTTGTTGATCCTTGTCAAAAATTATTTGACATTAAACATGGCCGCCAGTGGCCATCTTTGTTTACATAGAGTATATAATGAAAACTTGTAGCAACTACTCCTATGAAACTACTTGATGGATTTTCATGAAACTTCACAGGAATGTTGACCTAGCTATCAAAAATCTATCAGTAGAGCTTCAAGGTCATTGACCTCTTGTTATTAAAAACAACCTCTAAATTTAAATGTAGATTTAGTCTATATTTCATGTCCTTGAGGATTAAGACTAAATTTGGTGTTCTTGCAGGATTTGGAGAGATACAGCAGGAGGACCAAATCGTTTTGATCAAGAAGGGGTCGTTTGAGGTGATGTTGTGCCGCATGTGTCTTCTTGTCGACCACGTGAAACAGGAGATGTTCGATCCAAACATGGAGATGAAGTGTCCAAGGTAACAAATCTAAATATTGCTTGTTTGTCAGGTGTTTATGTTTCTTGTAGGGAGCTGGCATGACCCAGTGGATAACATTGTATACTTGGGACTGGAGGACCCTGGTTCAAGCCTTATTGGTGCCACTGAGTTTCCCCATTGTGTTCTTGGGCAAAACGTTCTCCCTTTGCCTCATTTGTCGCATGGGGATGTAAAATGGGAGGTCACATATATTGGAGTCTATCCTCCAAGTGTGTTAAAGAACCATAGGAATCTATTCATTAGTAAGAGTAGGTCAGGTTCCTGTATTCCTATGTATCCTTCCCCTCTCTCTGGGCAGCTCTAAATGACTTATAATGTGTTGATGAGGCGTTAAAAACATTCACTTCTTGTAATTAAGGGGTTAGTACAATTTTCATTTCTTGTTAGCTCGACTGATCAGTGATCAGCAGAGCTTATGCCGTGGTGCGTCGTCCGTCTGTCTGTCCGTAAACTTTTATTTGTAGCGACAACTCCTCTGAAACTACTGGATGGAAATTAATGAAACTTTACAGAAATGTTGCCCATAAAGTCTAGTTGATCCTAGCAAAAATTTATGTTGATGTGAAATCCAAGATGGCCGCCAAAGCTAAAAATAGAGTTTTAAAATACAAGTTTGTAGCTACTACTTCTTGAAAACTATAAGTGATATTGATATGGGACTTTTTCTAAAATGATCAGCATGACATGATGTTGATCCTTGTCAAAAATCGTTTTGATTCAACGTTAAACATGGCTACCAGCGGCCATCTTTGTTTACATATAGTTATATAGTAAAAACTTGTAGCGACTACTCCTCTGAAACTACTTGGCGGATTGTCATGAAACTTTACAGGAATGTTGCTCTTGATATCTAATTGATCCTAGACAATTTTTAGGTCGGCCGGAAATTCAAGATGGCCGTCACAGCTAAAAATAGATTTTTAAAAAATAAGTTTGTAGCGACTACTTCTTGAAAACATAAGTGATATTGATATGGGACTTTTTCTAAAATGATCAGCATGACATGATGTTGATCCTTGTGGAAAATTATTTTGATTCGACGTTAAACATGGCTGCCAGTGGCCATCTTTGGTTACATAAAGTTATATAGTAAAAACTTGTAGCGACTACTCCTCTGAAACTACTTGACGGATGTTCATGAAACTTCACAGGAATGTTGCTCTTGATGTCTAGTTGATCCTAGAAAAATTTCAAAGCTAAAAATAGATTTAAAATAAATAAGTTTGTAGCGACTACTTCTTCAAAATAATAAGAGATATTGATATGGGTCTTTTTCTAAAATGATCAGTATGACATGATGTTGGTCCTTGTCGAAAATCGTTTTGATTTGACGTTAAACATGGCTGCCAGCGGCCATCTTTGTTTACATAGAGTTATAAAATGAAAACTTGTAGCGACTACTCCTCTGAAACTACTTGACGGATTTTCATGAAACTTCACAGTAATGTTGCTCTTAATGTCTAATTGATCCTAGCAAAATTTCAGGTCGGCTGGAAATTCAAGATGGCCGCCACGGTTAAAAATAGATTTTCAAAAAACAAGTCTGTAGCGACTACTTCCTGAAATCAAAATCAATCAGTAGAGCTTCAAGGTCATTGACCTCTTGTTTTTTGTCATGCTGATGTTAAAATCGCTTAACAATACCTCTATATCTTTCGTTATTCTCTATGTAGGCTGTTTGGTCCCTTGACATTTTAATTGTTTACCCATTTCTCTGTAAGTAACTCTAGCTGGCTGTTGATTCTGGTTACTCTGTATTTAGGCAAATAAAAATGTGTTGGAAGCATTTTGTTCTTTTGTGCAATTATACACTACTTTTGTGTTACCATTCGTTCAAACAAATAAATAAGATCACTTACCCCTAATTTTACAGAGCGATCATTAAGAAGATGCCGATGGGTGTATTTATTGATGAGTTCTTCACCGTCGCGGCCCAGATGAACCCCATAAAGCTGACTGACGAGGAGATTGGCATCTTCTCTGCTGCCTTAATCATGTGTCCAGGTACGTAACTCTAGCTGGGGTCATTTACAAACTTGGCTTAATTATATCTCAAATTCCTGTGGGGCATCGTGGAGATTTCAGAAATTATTTCCTTAAATACACAAAGTTCTATGCATACAGGTTTCATGCATGTCAAAACTTACCACCCATGTATTTCTCTTTCAAAATATGGTAGTCGTAAATATTTTGAATAAAAAAGGAGTTCAACGGAAAGTTTCTCTTCTTAAATTCCTTAATATTTTAGCAGCTGTTTATACAGTCTTATTTTAAAAAAGATAAATCAGTCCCATTACGATATTGATTGTAAATCTTTTGAAAGTATTCTCATCAAAATCAATAAATATTTGAGAGAGGAATTAAAAGAAAAAGTAAGTTTCCTAAATGTAGGAAGTTTCCTGTATGTTTATTATTAGGTATGGAAGTTTCATTTCTGGTTATTATTAGGTCTGTGCCCATACCGAGGTATTATTAGGTCTGTGCCCATACCGAGGTATTATTAGGTCTGTGCCCATACCGAGGTATTATTAGGTCTGTGCCCATACCGAGACTTGTATATATAGGGTTTGATTGTGGTTTCAGATCGAGAAGGGCTCAGCAACGTGCTGGCTGTGGAGAAACTGAACACCCTGTTCCTGCAGTCACTGTATGTGGAGATGAGAATGGTACATAATGACTATGAGGATAAATTTGCCCGTATACTCAGCATTATCCCGGTGTTTAAAAGCTTGAATAAGAAACACAGCATGACATTGAATAGCATCAAGATGCAGAAAGAGCAAGTGGTGAATGAGTTTCCTCCCCTTCATAGAGAAATCTATGATATAAATGGAGAATAAGAACGGTGTGTAACTTGTCAAGAGTTTGCTGCTCTGAATAGATCTCGTGTTTTACTAGCATGTAGTACATGCCATGGGCTGCCAGAAAACAGACTGGTTAAGTGTTGTGGGTTAAGTTGCTGCAGACTGGTCCAGTGGCAACTTTTCTTGGCTGACTCAGGATTGCAAAGATGCTCTACAGTGCTATACTACAGACTAGTTCTCATATATGGAGGTGAAACAGTCTGAGTGACTCTGACTAAGGTTGAAGGTAAAACTGTCAACCAGTGATACAGTAGGCGTCTAGTTGGTGTAAAGGTGTAAAAACACAGCATAACGATTATTTGGGTAAACTAGCTTTAGTTTATTTTCAGGATGTGATAATCATGGTTTTGATTTTAATATTGATAATATTTTGTACATATATAAGCATTTTATGAATGAAATTTTATTATGTGCCTGTTTTAACTCTACTGTTTACAAGTAAATGTTTTGAATTTTTTAATCGAGTTATTTATTGATTATATTATTAAGAAAACAGTTGACTCAAAAATGAAACAGATTTTCTCATTCGTTTTAAACAGGGAGTAAGAATACGTACACCCTGGTTTTAAAGTTGTTATTTTTCAAACTTGCGTACTTGTTATCAGTTTTTAAGTTGTACATGGAAATCTTCATAAATAAAAAGATATATTATATGTTACATAATAGAATTGTCTCTATTAAATAATTCAAATTATATTGTACAATTTGTATATTGAAAAGAAATAAATATGCTAACCAATGTTTGTGCTCTGTATTAAAAAAAGAGTTATTTTTCCCATTCAGGAAAGAGTCCTGCATGTAAAATGTGTTGATGACGTGCAATACTGATCCAATAAGATCACTGCACCTGTTATTATCCCCCGCCTTCTGGAATACGGGGGATATAGAAATGGCGTTGTCCATCTGTCCGTCACAAACTGGTTTCTGACAGATCTTCAGGCATTTTCCGAAGGAAACCATCACTAATTGTTATTCACTAGATCAATTTTATCATAATTCAACAATGCTTACCTTAGGCTAAATGAGTTTAATAATAAATAATAATAAAAATTATAATAATAATAAAGTAACACAATTAGTACAAAACTTATCTCCCTTGTGGCTCTTAAATATTAAATCGGTTGATGCACTATTTTCAAACAATTTATTTAAAAGGACTCTGAAAAACTTGAAAAATGCTGAAAGAATTATCAAAATGCCATGAAAAATAAAGGAGATATGACCTATTGAAAATTTGCAACGAGCATAAATGGAGGCAGCCATCTTGGAACAATGACGTCTTCGACCTTTTTAGCTCTACTGATCACAGATCAGCAGAGCTTATACCGTGGTGCGGCGTCCTTCTGTAAACTTTTTTATAGCGACTACTCCTCTGAAACTACTTGGCGGATTTTCACAGGAATGTTGCTCTTGATGTCTAGCTGATCATAGCAAATTTCAGGTCGCCCGGAAATTCAAGATGGCCGCCACGGCTAAAAATACGTTTTTAAAAAACAAGTTTGTAGCGACTACTTCTTGAAAACTATAAGTAATATTGATATGGGACTTTTTCTAAAATGCTCAGCATGACATGATGTTGATCCTAGTCGAAAATTATTTTGATTCGTCGTGAAACATGGCCGCCAATGGCCATCTTTGTTTACATAGAGTTTATATAGTAAACAAATATAACTACTCCTCTGAAACTACTTGAAAGATGTCATGAAACTTTACAGGAATGTTGCTCTGGATATCTAGTTGATCTAAGCAAAAAATCAGGTCAGCCGAAAATTCAAGATAGCCGCCACGGCTAAAAATAGATTTTTAAAAAACAAGTTGTAGCGACTACTTCTTGAAAACTGTAAGTGATATTAATATCAGACTTTTTTAAAATGATCAGCATGACATGATGTTGATCCTTGTCGAAATTTATTTTGATTTGACATTAAATATTGCAGCCAACGGCCATCTTTGTTTACATAGAGTTATATAGTAAAAACTTGTAGCGACTACTCCTCTGAAACTACTTGACGGATTTTCATGAAACTTACAGGAATGTTGCTCTTGATGTCTAATTGATCCTACCAAAATTTTAGGTCGGCCGGAAATTCAAGATGGCCGCCATGGCTAAAAATAGATTTTTTAAAAGCAAGTTTGTAGCGACTACTTCTTGAAAACTATAAGAGATATTGATATGGGACTTTTTCTAAAATGATTAGCACGACATGATGTTGGTCCTTGTCGTAAATTGTTTTGATTCGACATTAAACTTGGCTGCAAGCGGCCATCTTTGTTTACATATAGTTATATAGTAAAACTTGAAGCCAAGCAAAATTTCAGGTCGGCTGGAAATTCAAGAAGACCACCACAGTTAAAAATACATTTTTAAAAAACAAGTATTAGCGACTACTTCTTGAAAACTATAAGTGATATTGATATTGGACTTTCTCTAAAATGATCAGCATGACATGCTGTTGATACTAATTGAAAATTATTTTGATTCAACATTAAAAACATGGCTGCGACATTAAACATGGCTGCCATCATGAAACTTCACAGGAATGCTGATCTAGCTATCAGTAGAGCTTCATTGACCTCTTGTTACCATTTAAAATAGAACTTGTTTGAAAATAGTGCATCAACCCCTTTAACAAATTTGCATTCAGTAAGATCTGAAAGAAACACACTAAAACTATGTTCAACTTAAATGTAGTCTTAGAAAATGCATTTCAATACATATTTTTGATTGAATTGGGTTTTACAGCGCATCAACACAAAAAGGTTATGTCACCAACAGGAATGCAAAGGTGCTTCAGTTTCTCTTGTAGACTTTCCATTAACACTGGAGCCAAGAGCATTGTTTTTTGCCACCATTCAAGTGGTCCCTGAAACAAAACGGGGATCCTGAGGAAGACCTTTAATAAGCATGATAAAAATAACAATGAAATGACTTAGTGGGAAGTCTCGTGCGTTTAAGTGCTTTTATCAATTTTAAAAGATTATCCCACATTTTGACATTTTGTAAAGATTTCTGTAAGCTCCCTTGATTATTAATTACCATTGACTAAGGGGGATAGGAAATGTACAGACCGATATGGATTGGAGGCAATTTGGATGTCATTTTTTGACCAGTAGTGTGCAATTTTAAAATACTGATGTCAACCCAGAATTGTTTCCCATCAACCGCTCAGTAAAACTGAGTATTTTTTCATAAATTTGATACAGTGGTTAAAAGAAATTGCCCTCCTTGATTATCTAGAATTTTTTCAGCTCGACTTTTGGAAGGAAAGTCAAGCTATTCTACTCGACTCGGCGTCTGTTAACTTATACGTTTAACTGAAACCACCTAAAAGAAATTCAGTGAAACTACACATTAATTCAATTTCATAATATGGCACTTGTCTGTGCCATAACTATAGGGAATTTTATGGAATTGTGCTCTTATTTTCAACTTTGTTTTTCAATTATTAGTCGGGCTGCGATAGTGCACTGCCATCCAACAGTCGGGTTGCGATAGTGCACTGCCATCCCACAGTCGGGCTGCGATAGTGCACTGCCATCCCACAGTCGGGCTGCGATAGTGCACTGCCATCCCACAGTCGAGCTGCGATAGTGCACTGCCATCCCACAGTCGAGCTGCGATAGTGCACTGCCATCCCACAGTCGGGCTGCGATAGTGCACTGCCATCCCACAGTCGGGCTGCGATAGTGCACTGCCATCCGACAGCTCTTGTTGAAATAAGCACTATACAGAGGATATATGTTTGTTTTGAGTGAATATAGGATTTATATTCATTGAGAAGTGAGAAAACTATAATATTAGAGTTTTCTCATTTCGAGATGAAAATAAATCCTATATTCAGGACAAACCAACAAATATTCTATTTATCATATACTCACAACCTGGAAATTTATGTAGAAAAAATATAATGCGCCAAAACAAATGACGTCAATAACGTAAACAACGTCAACAGTTACATGTCATTTTGAGTGAAAATATATTACATGTGAAATATAAACAATGAAAATATAAGGTTTTGTTTTAATCGTAAAATCCAATATTTCACTGGAAAGTATATAATAAATCACTTGAGTTATTCAGTTTTGCTTTTAGTTGTACATATATTTTAATACAAATGTACCTCGATCACACAACAAGTACTTCTCAAAGCATTAAAGCCCCAATAGCTATGACTTAAAACAAGAACTTTCCAAGTTCTCAAGTTGTAAACCAGACTGAAAATTATGTCTAATTTTATATGAAATTGAAGCAAATTTGTATTTAGGTAGACATCCACTATCACGATAGCATCCAGTTTCTTTAAACATACTACAAATTTGTCACAATTTTCAGAAGAAATACGATATTAATTTGTAGTATGGTCGGTGAAATTGTCTTCGAACAATGTATAGGATTCAATCGTTAACTTTAAAAATAAACAAAAAACGGGGCTTTACCATACTCTACCATCCGATAAATGGAAGTTAAGAGTACACACAGGATCACTAAATACACCATATTACAAAAAAAAGATAAGAGTCTGTCTCAGTTCGTTGGTTATTTAAAAACCTTGATGGGCTGTGCCGATCTCGGTGGTCAAATAAACCCACTTGCTGACACCAGACTCTATTACAAAAAATAAGATTTAAAAACACAAAAAAATTTCACTCTTGCCAAAATGTCATGTTTATATAAAACAAACTTTTATCTAAAGTTGTGTAACTTATTTGGTGTCATACTCTCCAGAAATTTGAGATGAACCTCGAGTGGCCAGAAGAGCTTAGATATTGATATGAGGCATGCCTATCCTCCATACAGTGTCGCTGAATGAGTCTGTCATACTGGGTATCCTACCCTTGCTCTGTAGGGTACCCTCAAAAGGACTCTGCCTTGTTAAGTTATACACCTGAGTACTCTATACCTGTCGCCAAGGTAACACAATAAATTGCATCTTCTTGTGCATGCGAAAAACAATGGTATTCATTTAAAAATGTATCAAAAAATAAAGTTTATTTGAAGATGGATTTTGCTGCTGTGAAGGAGCACGGTGACAAACATTTCTGGGGGTGTTTCCCCCCCTTTTGGTATGCAGTATTCAAGGCAAATTTAGAGAGTATTTAGTACCCACGGCCCAGGTACCAGTACCCGCAAATTACATTATTTAGTATTCTGTACGCATAAAAAATAGATACATGCCTTCAAACTATGTTTTCTATGTAAAAAAAAACTGTTGAAATCCACACAAATTGTCATGATTGACCCCAAAACAGCAAAATGGTGATACAACCTTCAATACAGTTTTAAATGTCCTTTTCTATCACATCTTCATAAAAATTGATGCAATAGCAAATTGGTTAATTTTTATGAAAGAAATTCATGTTAAATAGTATTCAGTACTCGGGTCTAAAAACATTTTGTTATCCACGAAGGAGAGTAATTCAGTTTTATATACAATCGCAGTGCTCTAAAGTGCACATAATGAGTTTCGGCATGCAGGAAACAAATTGTGGAATATAATCAAGGCATTTCTGTTGCCTTGATTTTGTTGGGTACGTGTCGGGCGTTAGGTCGGGCACTCATGCGTATATTTCAGACGGGCCGGGTACTTCTGAGGGTACCCTATTGAGGCCGGGTACGGTGGCAGGGTACCCTGTACAACATAAGACCTAGTTAGGTTAACTGTTGTGTAGTAAATTTGGGGACATGTTTAAGGCTGTGGGTAAAGGTTATGCAGTTTTGAGATATTTGTATACTGGACAAATTTAGCACGACTTTTTTGGGACATAGATATCATTGCGTAAAAAACACTATAATATGATAAAAAAAATAATGTTATTTTCAAACAAAAACATTCCAAATTTCGTAATTTACAAATTACCTCCTTTTCATTAAAACGAGAACGATTTTCGATAACCTATAACAGTATGATCCCAACATAACCTATAAAAGTATGTTCCCAACATTTATCAACTTTGTTTACAAAGGACTTAGTAGCATTATTAGTGGACATATCTATGTCACTTTACCATTGAAGCTGAACATACACGGATTTGTATCTCGTCTATGGAATTGACATGCATTTTATGTGCTAAATTTATTTTTCTCAGTATATGAAACTTGTGTGTAAATCCTCATTAGATGATGTGGCGTCTTCCAATTCTGGGTTCTATGGTCCAGATCGTGTAAGTTTTGTGTCTGATTCATAATTTCTTAACCACTTAGAGGACTTTGAAGTTTTTCAACAAATACAAAGCGTTTCAGCGCAACTCCTCGGACAAGTTTTTTTCTCCGGTTTTAATGAAACTGGGTATGTAGTATCAGTATGGTGTCTAGTAAAGCATATTGTCAGGGCCTTCCAGTTGAATGATATTTGGCGGAGTTACAGGACTTTCAAGTGAAAAGCATTTGTGCTCATCTCTTCCTTTATTTTTTCTTTCAATTTGCATAAATGGGGCGTCCGTGGCCGAGTGGTTGACGTCTCTGACTTGAAATCACTTGCCCCTCACCGCTGCAGGTTCGATCCCTCAGGGGCCTAGGAATCTTTATGTGAGGAAGCTATCCAGCTGGCTTGCGGAACGTCGGTGGTTTTACCCAGGTGCCCGCCCGTGCACGAAAACTGCCCGGAGGGGCACCTGGGGTCTTCCTCCACCAATGGAAGCTGGAAAGTCGCCATATGACCTTAGCTGTTGGTGTGACTATAAAATCCAATTCAATTCAATTCAATTTGCATAAGATTTAGCAGTAAGTAGAAGTATGATGTCTTATAACACTTGTTATCAGGATAATCCAGTTAAATGTTTTTTGGCATAGTCATGGCACTTTGAAGTTGTTTAAGGGCAAAGTGTTTCCACTCAACTACATCACTATGAAGATTTTACTACCATCACTCTTCATTATCCTATGTGGGGCGTCCGTGGCCGAGTGGTTAGAGTCTCTGACTTGAAATCACTTGCCCCTCACCGGTGTAGGTTCGATCCCTCAGGGGCCTAGGAATCTTTATGTGAGGAAGCTATCGAGCTGGCTTGCGGAACGTCGGTGGTTCTACCCAGGTGCCTGCCCGTGCACGAAAATTGCCCGGAGGGGCACCTGGGGTCTTCCTCCACCAGTGGAAGCTGGAAAGGCGCCATATGACCTTAGCTGTTGGTGCGACTATAAAATCCAATTCAATTCATTATCCTATGTAGAGACTATAGATAAACCTGTGGTAAAAACTAAGTCGGATAGAGGCTATGAAGAGAAATCTTCACCATTAAGAAGCCACGGTTGGTCACTAGGCTCCCTTTCAGCTTCTTATTCAAGATTTCTCTTCATAGCCTCTATCCTCTACTAGGACTAAAACGAAACGCAACATTTATAGAGTTCCTTTCCTTGGTGTTTGACAAATGCAATTGATGTTAGGGTAAATACAAATTAACATTGAAATGACACTTTAAAACGTTATTTAGGTAGTCAGAAACAAAGGTATCTTCCTTACATAGATATTAAATTTATATAACAAAGTAATATCTGCAATATAAAAATAGAACTATCTTGTCATTAAAGATTCAGATATGAAATTATAAATTATACTCTCAAAATAATTTCAGGACCATGTTTTGATTTGAGTCCTGTTTTAAAGTGCTGTTATTGAACGATTTACTGTCTTTTTACAATTTTTAAGTTTAGTTGTATTCATTAAAAATTGTTAAGTGACACAGTTGTATTACATATTTGTCTGTGATTTGTGTAGGAAATACTGGGAATAGAAAAGCTATATCTACTTATTTGGGAAATATCTCCCAGTGGGAGATATTTCCCAGTATGGAACATTGCTCGGCCTTTATGTGTTGGTGTGCCTTAAAACCCAATTCAATTCAGTTCATATAAATTATATCATATAAGATTTGCAGCCATTGATTTTGACAAAAAATAAGTACATGAATTACAGATTATAATTTATCTTCAGAAGTTCAACGTTTAAATGTTGTTTAACTTTGCAAATTGAGATAAATTATTAATCAAAAACATCTTAACAGTGGCCGAATCGGTATTCTATTTTACCGGGTACCCTACTGCAGTACCCTGGCTATATACGGTACCCTCGACTGTAACAATTTTTGGCATACAGGAAACACAGTGTGGAATATAACCAGGGCATTCTTATTGCCTTCACTGTGGAGAGTACTTTGACAATAGACAGGGTGCTACGGAGGAGTGTAATTTTATGTGGCAGTGTACTTTGGAAGGTTCCTATAGAGGGTTCTCTGAACCATGTACGAAATAGACCCACTGGGCTTAGCTGTAGATGATACTCAACCTCCTGATTCAGTGACGATCATGGTTATAATATTACTAGTTATTGGGTTTGTTACTGACCCCCTACAGAAATATGTGGGGTCAGTAAGATATATAGGGGTCGAGCACTTTTTTTAAGGCAAACATCGATATTTAAGCCATTTTAATGGAGCGTCAACGTCATTGAGACGTTTGCACAATTTGACATCGTGACATTGACGTCACGACCGGTACAGTTTAAAAACATTATTAATTTATTTATTATGCATGCATTAAAGAAATTTTTGCAAATGATTTAAACTTTGAATCGGAAATGTAGATGATATTGTTTTAGTGACCCTCTATGAAATCTACTGACCCATGGAAAATAGGGGGTCACCACGTGACCGCACTCAACCAATGAGATGTGTAGAATTTTGTGCGAGATGCAATAATAGGCTTTTGTAGACTGTTATGTCGTGTATATTTAAAGACTATAAAGGGTATACAAAATATGATATAAATATATATATATATTACTTGATCTATATAATTATTTGTTTAATATACTGAAAGAAATAAGTTTAGCACATAAATAACATGGTAAATTCCACTGAGCAGATTCAATGCTATGTGCTTCAGCCGCTATTAACAATATAATTAAAATAATTAACAAGTATATGCAGGACATTATTTTTAAACGATATCTGCGAAAAAGTAGCAACATGTTTTAATTTGCCTGCTTTACAGAAATTATAATTTCGTTCTTATTTCAATATAAAAGGAAATAATTTTTAAAATTTAAAACTTTGGTTCGTAATTTCATTATAATATGACAAGGTTAATTGTTTTTCACTCGAAACCCAAAAGAGTTATTTAATAAAGTTTAACCCTGTTCTTGATAATATATATTTTTTTAATGTGAAAAATGTTGTTTTATATAAATGGGAGACAACTCTGATACTTACTTTGAATCACACATAATAAGTGAAAAACAATAACACCTTCTGACATGCCAAGGTTATCAAATGCTTTATATTAGAAAATAAACAAGACGGTGCTAAACTTATTTCTTTCAGTATTTAAATGTTGTAAGCCTTTAAATATTAAAGGGACATACGGCAGTCTTGATTTTTTAAAAACTCACTTGTCCCATTAGTAAAAATGATGATTTTTTCAGTGCTTGATAAACACTTCAAGATTGCCTTTTTTTTTTTAAAGGGACAATCTTGAAGTCTTTATCAAGCATAAAAATGTGCGTCTCGATTTATTAATCCAGTATTATCTTGACTTTAAATCTGCTTCCTATACTTAAATACAATTTTGTGTTTTTTAACTTGTGATTCATTATTCTACCATAGGTATGAATATATTATTGGTGAAATGTAATCAACAGTTAGTAATATGCAAAAACAATTTGCTTTATATAATTGCTATAATTAATATTAATGATTGAACAAATGTAATTTATGTAGAAAAAATAACGGGACGCCGCCAGTTTTTAAAAAATTAAGATTGCCGTGTGTTCCTTTAATCGTTAGCTGTGGTCTGTCTATTTTGACTCGCTCAAAGACTGATATAGGGCCCAGTAATTACAATGTAAGGGATACAATCCATGGTTGGCAACTAAGTTGTTCATGGTTCTGTTATGTCCCTTATATTAACTGGAGTTGTTTTGCTTTGTGGTGTGTGTTTTGTGAAATAAAGGCATGCATGAATGTTAGGTAGAATATTTCACAGATATAGTAACAATTGACATTGTTACGGTAGTGGTTAGGATGTGTGGGTGGGAGGAGGGGGGCGGGAGTGCTTGTGTGTGTGTGTGTGGGTGGGTGGGGGGAGGGGGGCGGGGGTGTTTGTGTGTGTGTGTGTGTGTGTGTGTTGGGGGGTGCATATTCATTTCCAATAAATATCTTCATTATTATCATTGTTTGTTCATCATTAATCCCAATTCAGTATCGCCGTTATATGGTTGTAACAAATATCATTCATTCATTTATTCCAAACTGTCAAATTTGAGATATATAAGAATATATATATATAAATTCTGGTGGAAACTTTTAGAATAACTGACAAATAATCATCCAGGCTTTCTGTCATCTGTTTTCACCTGAAGTTGAAGTTACAGATGGTTATTTTTAAGGGATCACTTTGTCGTCTGTCGGTGTCCATCATCAGGGAGTAAGTATATGGGGAGGAGACAAGGGTTCATTATCACTTTATGTTGTCGCGCTATTTACTATTTTATCGATACAGGTAAATTGATCGTAAGCGCGTTTCACGCACACAGCGCTTTTCACGCGTAAGCATTACCGTGTTTGTATGCGACAGTAACGCTGGTGATACATATAATTTATATTTTAAAATAATATGACGATTTTGTTGTAAAATGATTGATTTATTCAGTGCGCTAAACAATTTTGCAGAATTGTGTAGGCAATGGAATCGTACTTTGACGACCATCCTTGTGCCGCGGAAGATGAAATGATTGTCTAATCAGGGAGTAAATATACTTACTCCTGGTCTAATGTAAAATGCATTACTTATTATTACTTATTTTAATGTGTAACTTTATATTTTTGCTCAGAAATAAGCGTATGATTATGCAGGTTTAATAGTCTCATTTTACCGAAAAATGGGCTAACTGAAAAAGAAAACGGCATAATGGCTCTGTTTTTTTCTCGCCGTGATATCCTGTAAAAAGCGGTCATTGTATATACTAATTTATTTGTTTATATCTTAATTGCAGTGATTGCTGACTGTTTTATTTACATATGTAACTTGAAAAACAAGTCTTAATTTTGTAAGGAAAGTGTCAGAAAAGCTAATTTTACCCCGTGAGATGATGGCGGTCCGTGTTCTTGGGACCACTTATTTATTAATTAAACCAGTATGTCTTATGGTTTTAAAAGTTGTGTAATTAATTTCCAGATAGTTTTGGTTATGTTTGAAATTGTTTTGTTTTGTTTCTTTTTTTCTTTGATCACCCGTTATAATATCGATATAATTAATGGAGGTATCAAATCAATTACTATGAAGTGCACGTGCATTTATTCTGAATAACGTTTTTAGCAATTAAATTAAGTTCTCATTTATTTAGTTGTTTTACTCATGTCCATCTTTCCTGGTTTAACAATCGTTCAAAGAGATACAATTTGGGCATAAGTGGTAACCGAACTTCACTGGGATTAAAGAAAGCGCCAACAATTTTTATTTGAAGATTAATTAGCTTAATTGTTTTTGTTTTTTTCACAAATGTATAATGGTCTGAATGTTTTTCTCTTTTGTCAAGTTATCATTGGGTCATTTCAAGTCAAAATGTCTTGCGGTAAAGCGGATTTTTTTACTGTGGGATGATGATATTGATCTAAATCTTGTCTTAGGTGTATACTTACCCCCTGCCAGCCTCTATCATCGTCCGTCACACTTTAACTTGCAACCTAACCTTGGTCATAACTTGAAAAGTATTTGACCTATATTCATAAACTTCACACATTTTTTTTGTCACCTCACAAAATGTTATTACACATGTCCAATAACTCGTCTTTCATTTTGGTAGAGTTTATTGGTGCCCCATTTCATACAACTTTAAACCGCAACCTAACCAAGCGAAAAACTGGCTATAATTTAAGCTGAAATAGAGCATTCGGTAGGCGACAAAAGTGTTCGTGAACACCCTTCTGTCCATATTGCACTTACCTGACTTTATTAAGTAAATATCTTAGAGATTCTCAGCTGATAGCACACCACACGTTTTTGATTCTGATGACTGGAATATGTAAAGGAAACAACAGGTTAACAGATGTAAAAAAAAAAAAGAAGGACAACCCACCTCCCCACCTCACTCAAAAAAACACACACAAAAAAAGTCCAAAATACCCCCACCACACTCCCAAACAACAACAACAACAACAACAACAACAACAGTTGATTTACACAGTTGATTTATATTTACTTTTATGGGACTGAGACTCCCCCACCCCCCCTCCCCCCTCCCCCCACCACACCCCCATGCCCCACTTTAAAATAAAATAAAAAAAAATTAAAATACTCACAAAAAAACGAATCAGGTGATTTATATTTACTTTTCTGGGACTGAGACCCCCACCCACACATACACCACCCCGCCTCACTTTAAACTGAAACAAAACTAAAGCAAAAGTCTATTTATGTATAAATGTGGGGTAGGGTGGTGTATATGTGGGTCGGTGTGTGTGTGTGTGTGTGGTGGGGTGGGGTGGGGGTGGGGGTTAAAAATGCTTGTACAGGTACAGGTCTGATGGTCTGGGTTTGCATGTTGCTGGTTCTTGTCACTTTGCTGTCATCTATATTCATAACCTTATTGCTCATTTGTGAACAGTAATAAATAATAATAAAAATAATCATGCTCTTATATTTGTTTGCTTTTATCCCACTTTCCTGAGCTGAAACAGACATAATAAACAAATTCTAAGATCTCTGGCTGGTTGGCTCCATTTGAGGGGTGGTGTGTGGGTGTACAGGTGGGATTGGGGGTGTTGAGCTGGAAGATTCCCCTAACAATGTATTTATGTATTTTAAATCATAATTTAAATTATGGGTTATATATAGCATTTAAGAAGGTCTTTAGAAAAAAAATATTTAAAAAAAATCGAAACTGAAGAATAGCTATTTATTGTTTTATGGCTGGAAGTGTAGTTGACTCCATCTGAGACGGGGTGGGGGCAGTCAGGGGAGGGGGAGGGGAGATGTTACTAACCATGTGTTTTAAATCATAAATTATGGGTTATGTATAGTATTTTACAAGTCTTCAGAAGGCAATGACACATAAAAAGGACCAGAGATGAGCGAATGTGTCATATTCACTAACCTTTTAGAGGCTTACATCTTGTGGAGTGCGTAGTCTAGTGGTAGAGCGCCGAACTCATGATCGAGAGGTCGTGGGTTCGATCCTCCGTCGCGGCCACGTTATTTATCCTTGAGCAAGATAATTAATCCACATTGCTTAGTACCGGTCTTAGTACCGGTTCTACCCAGGAAGCCATCGAGAGTGATTAATCTAAGTTGCAAGAACTTGTTTCGCAATCGATGTAAAATAAATATGTTTAAAACACATCTCCGACGTCCTGAAATTCACCCACTAGTCCTAATAAGTATGCCTATAGGTTTTCATGATTTAAGTGATCACATACCATAGAATAAAGAAACAAGGCGGTAGCCCTATTGTCAAACCTTGTGTGTTTGTGATATCTGATTTGGCCTTTTATTCATCTTTAAAGTTGTTTTTTTCTTCGTGTGTGTGTGTGTCTGCTACTTTTTATATCTATAAACATAGACTATAACAATATATCTTCTCTATCAAAAGTTTGCTTTATACTATCGTTATAGAAGCCTGTGGTATTCTCCCAGTGGGTTCAGTTTGATGTTGAAGCGTTGTTATATGGCTCATTAAAACACTATATGTTATTTTGATCCGCCCTAGATAGAGAGAGAACGGATCCATTCATAATTTTGATAGAGCATCATCAAAACAACTGACCAATCAGTGACCAGAAATAAGACATGCATAATACATTCTGGTAGGTGATAAACTCGGTCTTTATCCTTGATGTTCAACCAAGTTTACTGTTAAAATTAAAGTATCTACAGTGTGATTATTTTAAAACCCTGCATATTTCATGAACATTCATGCAAATTGAATCAATATATGTACCTTTCAAAATCAAAATCTTGAAAATTATCGTCTATTTACTCTGACAAAGATTTTTATTTTACTATAGAACCTAAGGATAAAAACCGAGTAACATACATTTTATCACCTACTGAAAATAAGATTAAATCTCAACATCTCTGCAATGAAAAATTATGAATAGGAATCCGGGAACCCTGCCTACTCTTGCAATCAAATAGATTCCTATGCTCGGATTCAGATACATGGTATAAGTCCCCATCCGCGGCTAGGATAAGCGACACAGTAGTAACACCGTGGTCGCGATCTCCGTGTTATCCACCTCTTTCAATTTCAATGAAAGTGACTGATAAAACATGTTTCTCGTGCGAGCACGCCATTCGCAACATCTCGTAAACTGCTTCGCAGCATTACTCAACGGCCAATCCCGTCATTCTTCGGGATCCCGCCTCGTGTGTATCACGGCGCTTCGGTATGTTCAAAAATCTTTACATTCTGTTAGCCTGAAGGCAACGGCACAGAAAATAGTGCACTGTTGTTATGTAAACAATTTAGCCGCTACCCACACGTGTTGGTGTGTTATTTGCGTTGAGTGTTTGTTTTTTACAATGCAGATAAAGGTTTTATCACTACTTTCACGTAAATAAACTATAGATGGAGCAATCGGCTAAATGACATCGCACAATGTTGAAGATAACTTTGACTTTGAATGGAAATTCGTTTTGGCAGGAATCTGACGCGCGTCACGCTAGTACGACGTAACCAAAATGGAAACCTGCGTATTACATTCGAAGCAGTGTACGAGATGTCGCCCTCGATCGATACCAGTATCATCTCTCGTGTTTGGCGCTTGGAATTATTGGGGAAAAAGTAGTCCGGTCAGGTGATTTGCATATATATAGCCAGGGACCAAAACCCAGGTTTTAGGATCCAATCTAGACACGCCGGACGAAAGCACCAAACTTTCCTCAAATATTTCTATGCATTTTTAAAAGGGTCCCCAAAGGTTCATGAATCTCTAAATATATTAGGATTATAATTATGCACACCGAATTACCGCACCGCGGATGAAGTCTAGACTGCTCCACAGCCGTCATTAAAATAGCTTGTTTGAGTGAACGAGACATGCGCCGTGGAACAGTTTAGGATGAAGTCCTGAAAAATCAGGAGGGCACCTGCCGAATATCAGTGATGAATTTGAAAAATTCGAAATGACGTCAGTATGACTCGAATGTAATACGCAGGTTTCCATATTGGTTACGTCATCGCGCTTTAGATTCCCGCCAAAACAAATGTGCATTCAAAATCAAAGTTATCATCCAAATGTTGCAATGTCATTTAGCCGATTGCTCCATAAATAGTTCACAAGCAAAGTTTTACGCAAGCGTAAAATAGCTGCCGAGAGGAAATAGCATATATCTGGGTAGGGACTGGACACGAAGTTTAACATAGTAACATATCAAGTCACGGGTGTTAAAACAATATTGAAAAAAATAATGTTGACGTAAACACGCCACGACCGGTTTTTCTTCTCTCTGTTCAAATACCTTGATTTGCCTTACATACTGATTACAATTCAACTTTGGACCACGACGTGCTAGAAGTACACATCAGCACAGAAATACAGGTGTTTCACATGTAAGGGATGCGTGTGCATTAGCGTGTGCATTACAACACGTCTCACTGCTACCATGTGTAATTATAAGATTGCGTTATCAAAGTGAAAAACTCAAAAAACTGTTCATTGCTACCTTACCATTCCATGTGAAATTATGAAAACCATATAGGCAGCGAATAAACTCATCGACAAGTGTATAACACGACGGTATTTACGAGAATACCGCATTATAAAAAGGTATTATTCCATTAAAATACAGATTTGCACTTATTCCATTCCAATACTTGCGTTTCATTCAGTTTCATTATGCTCCGTAAAAAATCCCGGACGTGAAGATCCCGGAAATATTGCCGCATTCTACACTTTAGCAGACCCTCTACGAAAACGTCATTTGAGGCAATGAAACGGCAAGCTTTGAACATTGAAAAATATGTGTTATACCATTCAAGATTTTTAGACGGGTTCCCTAGGAATTGAAGTTGTAATGCATGCTTATTGTCGGCTACATCATTCACTGTCTGTTAACCATAGACATATTCTAAAGCCATATAAGTGTCAGCTGCAGAACATTGGAAAATATGTGTTTATACCATTCAAGTTTTTTAGACGGGTTCCCTAGGAATTGAAGTTGTAATGCATGCTTATGTAGGCTACATGATTCACAGTCTGTTAACCATAGACATATTCTAAAGCCATATAAGAG
Source organism: Cyrtodaria siliqua (assembly GCA_037043455.1). NCBI lineage: Eukaryota > Metazoa > Mollusca > Bivalvia > Adapedonta > Hiatellidae > Cyrtodaria > Cyrtodaria siliqua. The sequence goes on from JAWPHD010011351.1 coordinate 59,894, forward strand.
TCAGCTGCCGAAGGCAGGCAGCTGAATAAAGCAGTGATAAAAGCTTCATCTGCATTGTAAAAAAAAACAACAATCAACGCAAATTATACATCAACACGTGTGTCTTCATAATAATGATTTATAAGTTGCGTGCAATAATTTTACGAGTAAGGTTATGGAATTAATTTGAATGTGCATATCCTCTAAACAAGTAACTAGTAGACAGAATGATAAACCTTGGTAGAAGACGAATACCATTTTATATTGGAATGTACTTTATATAAAGAACTAAGAACAAAACTTATCAATCGATTATATTGGCAATGACCAAATATTCCCAAATTTATAGAACTGTTGACATCAGAAAGGCTTACTACTGTAAAGAATTTGGCTACTTATGTATTTGATGGTTTTAAAATTCAAAATGACATATATTACAATCACTAAATACTAGTACTCTCCCAAGAAGTACTCTTAACGACAATATTACTGTCTGTGACACGTGGATTTGAAGAATGTTTCTCTTTTAAACAATTGTTTATCGTAAAATTTATACTGTTAGAAATATCATAATTAAAACTGATTTAGAATGTTAGTATATTGTACAACATTTGATATTATGTAATGTTTGTTACTGCCATCGACCTCTGCAATTGAAAACTGTTTGTGTGTATGTATACTCATGGAGCAAATGGTCTACTTTATTTGTTGAATAAAACTATAAACTATTGATTCTGAGATACGTCGAACTTAAGACAACGTGACCGACAAAAATGTATCGCAAATAAATCTCGTTCTAATTCGGATTGGATATTATACAAATGTCTCAGAAATAAAGTTAATAATTTAAAAAAGTATGCTAAAGAACGTTTTTCCCCAATAATATATGTTTTATTCAAGAATACAGTAGACCATTTGGTCCATGAGTATACAGAATTACAAAAAAAAATCAAATACAGAAGTCAATGGCAATACGAAATCTTAAATAATACTACCATTTGCTTTATATAGCATGCTAAATTAATTTAATTAATAATATTTCCAATATACTATACAAATAGTTATCAAAGGCATTTATTTAGTATAGAAATGCAATTCAATACTACCTTTCGCAGACAAAAATACCATTTGACATATTCAAAATGTAGAGTACCTCTTGGGAGAGTACCAGTATTTAAAAAGTATAATATAATTCGTTTCGGATTTTGAAAGCATCAAAAACACAAGTAGCTAGATTCTTTACAGTAATAGTCTTTTCTGATGACAACAATTCTATAAATTTAGGAATATTTGGTCTCTGCCAATATTACCGCTTGATAAGCATTGTTCTTAGTTCTTTATATAATGTGCATTCCAAAATAAAATGGTATTCGTCTTCTATAACGTCACATATAATACATTCATAATATAGAAAGTACATTAATCGACAGGCGCGTAGCTGGGCTTACGCACCTACGCACGTGCGTACAATTATTTGTGAATGTCTGAAAAAAATAAAAAAATAAAAAAATCGAAAAAATGCGAAAAACAATAAAAACTGAAGGGGAGGGGGTGGGAGGGGTGAGTTCATTAAAGTTCCGTATGCCGTAACTGAGTTCCGTATGCCGTAACTGAGTTCCGTATGCCGTCCTGAGTTCCGTATGCCGTACCTGAGTTCCGTATGCCGTACCTGAGTTCCTGAGTTCCGTATGCCGTACCTGAGTTCCGTATGCCGTATCCGATTTAATTGTGTCTTCTGATTTCAATGTGTATTAAAATAGCAGTCAAAATAAGCTTAAAATTGCTATGAAATATACACCAAAACTAACCTATGATCGTTTGGCAAAAACAAATCAAAAATCACGGGGAGCATGCCACTGGAAGGCCATCAACTAACGACGCCAAACAATATACGTGTATTGTATTCGCAGATATCTCTAGAACTTTCGACAGGGTATGGCATAAAGCGCTTTTATTTAAGCTTAAGCAAAATGGAGTTCATGGTAAATAATTTCTTGGATTGAAAGTTATCAGGGAATGTAGCGACACAGCGTAACAAGCTTTATTATTGAGTCATGTTGCAAAATCGGATGATAAACACAAGGCGCACAGCTCTCATATATTACTTGTAGCCATTTGGCCCTGCCCGAGGTGTTACACTATAGCACCTTCATTTTGTATTTAATATTTACCAAACTTTGTCAGTGTCTGTATATCAATGTTGTTAAAACACAACAAAGACCAAATTTCTTGAACAATCTTTACCAAACTTGCACAGATTGTATATGACCATAAGATTTCAAAGAAGTTCGATAATGGGCTAGTACTCAGGTGATCGATTTAGGGCCATCTTGGCCCTCTTGTTACTTATTTGGTGTACGTTTTTTTTTTATCTGTTATGCATGCTAGGATAAGAAATTCATGTAGTAATCTCAATAATGATCTTTTTCAAATTGCGGTCAGGGTAATGAAGATGCAAATCATTTCTTCTTTGAATGTATGCAATTCAAAGTTGAAAGGCTCGAACTCTCCAGTCAACACGCTCGCTTCATCCTTTAAGCTCAAATACATTATTGTTTGGAAGGTTAGATATTACAACACAGGAAAATGGTTTGTTTTTTAATTCTGTTTAAAACTTTATTAGAGATAGTCATCGATTTACTTTGGTTTGCCATTACATTTTATCTGTTCTGATCAGTAGTATAAGAAGTGGGGGTACCAGCACAGTTTCCCCATAGCGGGGAACGAGAAAAACTAATGAAATATGTCAAGGGGGACTCAGGCGTAACTCTCATTTACACACCAAGATCTAAATGTAAGTCACGCCTAAGTCAACACCAACATATTTCATTAGTTTTCTCAAACACCCCGCGAGGGAAACCCCGCTGATACCCCCACTTCTTATACTACTAATCTATCCGGTTTGTCATTTTAATAACATAACATTTGCAACTCGTTAAGCAAAGTCAGACGGAACCGGGCAGTAGTCTTCATCATCGCTCTGCATATCATTTTTTACCATGGAGTATTTTATTTTTCTACACTTTGCTATTTTGTATTTCAGTTCAAGAAGCACTTCTCTGTTTTTAACCAACTCACGTTCATAATTATCCATTTCAACCAGCAATCTTTTTCGCTTATTGACTTTGCTCTTTTTGGTGTCCATAAAATCATCACGAACTACTTCATATTCTACTTGGAGTTGCTTACCTCTCATCAATTCTCTTCTATATTTATCTTTAAATGGTTAAGCTTTCTGCAAACCTTTTCTAATCTTTCTTGTTCCATTATATATAATTATTTTTAAACCTCTTATTTAATATGTTTAATATCCTCCTCTTACAATTCAACTAATAACATTTACAGTTTATTTTATAATTTTTTGCAAAAGCCACGTGTCATGCCTTTACATTAACGGCTGTACGAATTATTTTTAAGCAGTGTGCACAGCCGTTAATGTGATCACCTGGTTTTAATTAGGAAATCTGCGCTTGCGCTCATCCCACAATCCATTTAACTTTTCAATGGGCTGGCTCGCTCCATAGACATCTACAGAACTCCATTTGGTATATCTCTACCGAAACGAAACGCAGAGATACACCTGAAGTTTGGCAAGGTCTGTTACCAGCAAACACATATCAGGGAAGAATTATTTAGCAGCTGCACCCCAATATTAGTTTGCTAGTAACGGAACTACACAGATACCATCTACTGAGCGCCACGATTGTGAGACTACAGCAAGTTAGCAAATAACTGTCATTTTCACCAGGTAACCGGCACTTGCATACACGTAACCGATAGATATATAACTCAATCGTCTATATATACTATACCACCGACCGCAGAACTTTAAAAAGGGTTTTTAAATTTGCATAAATTTAAATTATCATAGTTAGTAATTCTAATTAGCATTGTGCTGCAATACAATCTGATTAATTAGTTGTGTTAGTAATAATAGCGTTAACATTTGCTTTAATATTTGTAAAAGTACTTTTAAATATTAATTAAAACAAAAATGTGTCACAAAACGTTAAATCTTTTTAGCGCCATATTAGAAAAACATAAAGAGAGATTCATCATTGCTCCGCATATCATTTTACTTGTATGCTAATGTATATTGTCCGTTATCTAGTATGTACCGTTTATCATCATAAGCTGATAAACTTTTTTTATTTATTGCATAGCTGCTTATGTTATGCTTTTGTGATCTAATAACTTTCATATCATGGTGAGCTTCTGTTGCTGTAAACAAAATCTTTTTGTAATCGTCATGTGCTATCTGATTTTTAACAACACACTTTTTAACACCCTTACATTTCTTTGCGCTAACCTCATTATCTAGCACATACGAATATAGTTTACTTCGCAACCCGACAAATTCAACAATAGGCATACCGCACGTTTCATCTTTCATCTTGCCAATAACCTTTTTATTATCATTAAAATGAAACTGACTTTTTGGAACATAATCACAATTATCAAACAGTTCTTTATCCTTGTAAAAGTCTGCATAAACATCTTTTGTTTTTATTTCATAACACAAGGAATTGGTATCAGTAAATAATAACTTAGCTTTTCTATCATATTTGTTTTTGATATAGTTGTAATGGAAATCATACATCAAATATTTTGACAAGTCTAAAATATACATGCCAACATAACAAGGACGATTTAAAACTAATCGCTCTTTTATTCTGTTTATGGCAAATAAATTTTCATTAAACATTTTACAAGAAATAAATGAAGGTCTTGCTGCATATTTTAAAAGAACCTCCTCGTCGTGAGTCAATTTAACATTAATTCTTTTTCTCAAATTTTCCATAGTTTTACCAAAAACTGAATTGTTCATCAGTTTGAAGAAATCCATTTCAAAAGCATTTTTACCAGCTGTTCTCTTGGCAGTATTAAAGTCTATGTATGTTTTCAACCACTTTGATTCGTCGAACTGCAGTATTCGGTGTATTTTTGTTACCTCCAATCCAAGCTTTTTATACAATTCTAAGTTTCTAAAATGCACGACATACTTTTCTTTATTTTTCAACGTCGTAACAAGTTTATTAACATTACAATGTCCTAAATTAAACTTTTGTTTTAAATTTTTACAATAGTCTGACAACCACTCATCTTTGATATTTAAACTTTCCGGGGCGAGAGGATAATCATTATGCAAGTCATGCAGTTTCTCAGGATACGTAATATCACACTCAACAATGTAATTTGATTTTCCTTTTTCAAACTTATCAGCCCACTTGAAGTTGCCAGTAGGTAACGGTTGGCATATAGCCCACCCGTACAAGTTATTAGCATCGGGATATATTATGTACTTGCTTTCTTTTTTCTTGTCATAGTTTTTCATATATTTATTGTTAGCCTGCGAATATCTGTTTGCAATATAACTCGTACCGCCTCTCAATCCTTTTTCCACAAACAAATATTTATCAATATCAGTTATTAAATCAAGTTGGATACCAGTCATCTTGAGGCATGCATCCCAGGCTAAACTAGGACTACTGAAGTAATGACAAGGATCTAATTTGTAATACTCAATGCACATTTTTCTAAAGTTTTCAAAAACATCTGTCAGTAGCAGCACATCCGTCTTAAGATACAAATCATGATATTCTCCCATATTTTTAATCTTAAATGTTTTCCATATTGTTTTAGCATGATCATAATCTGCATCTGAAATGTGCTCATCAGTTAATTGAGAATAAAAGCTATCTTTGTCAGGTAAGTTAGTATCCTTGAAGCGTTCAAAACTATTCATGTAATCATAAGGATAAACGCCTTTTCGTTTTATTAATTCTAGCTCGTCGCCAGAGTATTCCTGAGAGGTGTATTGAAACGAAGGGATGTTTTTTACTAAATTTTCTAATGATTGTGACATAAACTGAAAACTGTCAATAAACGCCAAACTTTGTCCTAACATAAAAGCCATGTACTTTTCCATGTTATTCGGTATAACATATATGTTTTGTTTAAACTTCCCGATGTGCTGCATTATGAAGTGAGAGTCATATCCTCTCAAGTTATGAAACACAGCAGATATTTTTCTCGTCAACCTGAAATTAATATTACATATATCATGAGCGCTTCCTCTATACTTTCCAGTTATATGGCAATGATCTCTAACTTTTCTAACGGAGTTTTCATATGCTACTGTACGACTTGGGTCATCTTTTTTAAAAACCATTACCACAAATATGACATGATTTAGATTTTTGGAATTCAGCTTCTTCTTCCTGTGACATTACTAGATCTTTTTTAAAGTTTGCATTCACAGTTTTCTTGCACCACTTTTCTTCTTCTATCATTTTTTTCAAAAACTTGTAAACAGCATTTGGTCCTCTGTATGTCACAACTGGTTTTGAATATTGATCATCATAACAACAAACAACTTTATGCCCATAACTGCAATCAGTATGTTTTTGATATTCTTCTGTATGTGATTTTTTAGGAATGTTTGATACTGAAGAAATACTGTCGGTTACTGCTTCAAAATCAGCATATATAACAAACGGAACCATTAGCTGTCTGTCGTAGTTTTTAAACTTAACTTTTTCATCTTTGTTTGGCATCTCTACTGTTTGCTTACCATTAAGTGAAAGACAAACAGGTTTGTGTTTTCCAGAACTCTTTCTAATTTAAAGCACTGCAAGCATGTTTTACAAAACCATTTTCTTTCCTTGTGTGCTGTTTGATTATACATCAAACTGTTAAAATCTTTTATCCACACGGAATGATTTTTTTCTTCTTCGGTGATTAAAAGCATTTCACATGTTTTTTCTGCTTTATATTTTGATATGTGCAAAGGGTATACTTGATTATCTTCATATCCGAATATGTTAAAACAAAATAATGTTGTTTTGTTTTTCTATTTTTGGGATTTGTTTGATAGTAACAGGAAATGTAATTCCTTTGTAATCAAGATCACCAATATGATTTTTGTATTTTGTTATTCTTTGGGGATTTGTTTTCAACAGGAAATTCATAAGCCAAATGGCACCATCTAAAGCATTCGTTATCTTTTTCATTTTTTATATTTATCAATCCTTTTCTAGCATTAGCAAGTTCTTTTGGTAAATCCAAATAAGAGCTACCTCGTAAAGGCTTATACTTTATTCGATTTATATAGTGTGCGTCTAGAGTCTCAATTACCCAACTGCTTCCCATCTGAATCCAATTTCCAATTCTATTTATGATTTCCTCACGCGCTTTGTCCAGCGCCTCGATAATATTATTTTCGGTTAATATTGTTGCTGCTTTAGAATTAAAGTAAGCTGTTTTGTATGTGATTTTAGGACCTAATGCTATGCCTCCCATTGATGTTTTTTTAAAAGTAAGTTTTACATCAACACTTAATTTAAAGACGCCCGTTTTTCTTAGTTTCGTTTTAAGAAATTTTATTACGTTTGGTTGTGTTTTCTGCAGTTGAGTGAGCGGGTCATTACTGACAACATTTAATTTAAAAACCTTGCTATACTGTTTTGGAGATGTTTCAATTTCTTTGATACTCATTATTATAATATAACATAAGATTATTTCTTTAAGCCTCTATTAATTAATTAAATAACATTATTTTATTTAATATTTTTACCCTCGTCGGCATCCTCATCGAGATCCTCATCGGCGTCCTCATCGATGTCCTCACCGGTATCCTCATCAGTAACCTCATAAATATGTTCACTGGTGTCCTTGTTAGTAACCTCATCCAAGAGAGCATCTATTTCATTATCCAGGAGAATGTCCAAATATCTCCGAAAGCATTTTTCCTCAAGAACTCTATTATCTATCATCTGACTTATTTTTACATGATATGTGCAGTATCTGTCAAAATCAACAGTTTCAAGATCACCTCCAGCTGCCAGTGATTTTATTTTTATCCTGTATTTGCAATAGTTTATAAACTCGTCTTTATCAAAAACTTCTGCATCAATCATTTCTTTTAAACTTTCGACAAACGTTTCAAAGTCTTCATGACATCCGATATCAGTATTAATCACATGAGGTTTTTCTAGATTGCTGATTAGATTATCTCTGAACAACTCAACATTTTCAGATATTACTTTAGATTTTGTTTCATTAAAAATCTTAATTTCTTTTTCTGTTAGATCTGTAAGAAGCTTTACAGCATCATTGCACTCAATCTCAGTTTTTATTGCCCAATCTTTTTTAAAAGCTGCAATATCATTTTACAATCGTTGCATGTGAACTGTCTCAAACTCTTTGATAAGTTCATTTGTCTTGGTTAAAAGAGCCAGCTCGTAAGCAGCTACTTTCTCATAAACCTTTTGTTCCTCTTCAAAGTGCTTTCTTTCCTCTTCCGCATAACTGTAAATACTCATATATTAAAGATTATATTAAATTAAAAAGTTTTTAGGAATGGTACTAAAATCTTTGATTTCCGTAATTTCATCATCATCTGCTATCTTTGATATGTATATCAATCGTCCACGTGCCAGAACTTCTTTTCTCGATGAGGATCTCGATGAGGATGCCGACGAGGGTAAAAATATTATTTTCCAAAAGCCCAGCCACCCAATCTTTTTTAAAAGGTACAATATTGTTTTCCAAGTGTCTCACCTTAAGTTCCCTATGACTATATCAATATCCTGTTTTATTTATCTATGAGAGCCTTTTCAAAGGCAGCTACTCCAAATAGTATATTTCTTTCCTCATCAAAATGTTTTCTTTCTTCTTCTGAATAACTTCCCATATACTATGGATTACATTATTTTAATCAACCATACATAATAATTTCAATTCCTTGCTTAAGTAAAACATCAAAGTAGGCAATAAAAGAAACTTCGTATAATTTTGGTTGGCAACTGGTTGCCTCTGAAATTTGTTTCGTGCACAAAGAACGTACTTTTTTATATCTCCTTTTTAGCTCTACTGATCAGAGATCAGCAGAGCTTATGCCGTGGTGCGGCGTCCGTCGTCCGTCTGTCCGTCTGTCTGTCCGTCTGTCTGTCCGTAAACTTTTTTTTTTAGCGACAACTCCTCTGAAACTACTGAATGGATTTTCATGAAACTTTACAGAAATGTTGCCCATGAAGTCTAGTTGATCCTAGCAAAAATTCATGTTGATGTGAAGTCCAAGATGGCCGCCAAATCTAAAAATAGGTTTTTAAAAAACAAGTTTGTAGCGACTACTTCTTGAAAACTATAAGTGATATTGATATGGGACTTTTTCTAAAATGATCAGCATGACATGATGTTGGTCCTTGTCAAAAATCATTTTGATTCGACGTTAAACATGGCTGCCAGCGGCCATCTTTGTTTACATAGAATTATATAATGAAAACTTGTAGCGACTACTCCTCTGAAACTACTTGACGGATTTTCATGAAACTGCACAGGAATGTTGCTTTTGATGTCTTATTGATCCTAGCAAAATTTTAGGTCGGCTGGAAATTCAAGATGGCCGCCACGACTAAAAATAATTTTTCAAAATACAAGTTTGTAGCGACTTCTTCTTGAAAACTATAAGTGATATTGATATGGGACTTTTTCTAAAATGATCAGCATGACATGATGTTGGTCCTTGTCAACATCTTTTTTGATTCAACGTTAACATTGCTGCCAGCGGCCATCTTTGTTTACATAGAGTTATATAGTAAAAACTTGTAGCGACTTCTTCTTTGAAACTACTTGGCGGATTTTCATGACACTTTACAGGAATGTTGCTCTTAATGTATAATTGATCCTAGCAAAATTTCAGATCGGCCAGAAATTCAAGATGGCCGCCACAGCTAAAAATAGATTTTTAAAAAAGAAGTTTGTAGCGACTACGTCTTGAAAACTATAAGTGATATTGATATGGGACTTTTTGTAAAATGATCAGCATGACATGATGGTTATCAGAGTCAAACATTATTTTGATTCGACGTTAAACATGGCTGCCAGTGGCCATCTTTGTTTACATAGAGTTATATAATGAAAACTTGTAGCGACTACTCCTCTGAAACTACTTTACGGATTTTCATGAAACTTCACAGGAATGTTGCTCTTGATGTCTTATTGATCCTAGCAAAATTTTAGGTTGGCCAGAAATTCAAGATGGCCGCCACGCTTAAAAATAATTTTTCAAGAAACAAGTCTGTAGCTACTACTTCCTGAAATCAAAATCAATCAGTGGAGCTTCAAGGTCATTGACCTCTTGTTTTATTTCATATGACAGTTTTAGTTGTTTTACCATTGTTATGATTCTGTCTGTCAAATCTTGAAAGTTTGAAAAAATTAAAAGCTCTGCATCAAATTTACTCGCATCTTCAAAATCAATAGTTTTTGCATGTTTCGTTTGATCTTTCTTAAAGTTTTTGATTTCAATTTCTATACGTTTTTGATCTTTCTTAAATGTTTTGATTTTCTTTTCTATACGTTCCATTTATATAATTACATAAGATAATATTTCTTTAAGCCTATATTTAAATATATAATGCTATATTATAATATAATGAATTGCAAATATTGTGAAAGAGTTTTAGATATTATTGATCCGCCTGAGGTGTGCATAGATTGCATCTTATTTTATATGACTAATAAAAATAAGCTTTGTAAATATTGTACCAGAGCCAAGCTGTGTTACAAGTGTACTTACGCATGTATAAAGTGTAACGATACTTGTGAAGTTTTTGATAACGAGCGTGTTTGTCTTAATTGTGGCACTCACAACGGTTACAATCTTATTGCAAGTTACAATTACAGCCGAAAGAAAACTATTTACCACAGAAAGTATCATTTAGATAAATACTTGGTAGAATATGATTTGTCTTCTGCAAATAGCCAAAGATTTGAAGATTTGTTTTACAAAATTGTAAAGATTTTGGATAAAATAGAAGGTCGAAAAAGATCAATCAAATTTGAATACATTTTTCTAAAAATATTTAAATATTAAAAATAGAAAAAGAAACAAAACCGATTAAAACAAAATCAACCAGAGAAAAGTACGATAGGATATGGAAACAAGTCAGACAAGAATTACGACTGAATGCCATGACCGTTTAACTTGAACAGATGCTCCTACGAAGCATCTCTACTTGCTTAATGTCCATTAAGCTTGAACCTTTTTATATACATTTCCAGAGGCTCTGTAAAGTTATCATTCCTTTGAATTTCTAATATTTTATTAAAGACAATCCTAATTATCTCCTCATCATTTTCTAGTCCTGTGGTTGCTTGGACACATGATAGAAGTTGTTTGAAACTTCTATGATGTGTTTTTAACAAAGTCTTTTTTTATGCTATTCTTGTTTTGCTTGCAAAAACAGCAACTACTGGAGGAACTGCACCAACTACAGCCACGAAAACAGGAATTGCCGGAACCAATGCCAATACGGCAGTACAACCAATTATCCCACTAACAATTTGTAATGTTGTGTTTATAATACCGCACAATTTATAGCTACGTCTGTATGCAGCCACGAGTCGTGTCAAATGATCAATTAATTCTTCTTTGTTAGTAATTTGTGACATGTATAATTACAGTTTAATTAAGATATTTAGAAAATAGTTGCTCATGTTCTTTGGATGATATTTTACCTATTTTTAATAATTCATCGATTATGCTAATACCTTTATTTATTATCTGTGGACTATTATTTCTTGATTCGATACTTCCGCATACTAACTCCAGAGCTCTAACCAAATCATTAGGACTATTGTAATATTTAACATCAACACAACCTCCTAAAATCTTCTTGAACTTTGAAGAACCTCTGTGAATTGGTAAACCAGATAATTTTGTTAGTTCCTTGAAAGCATTCTGAGACAGCTTTGAATTTATTATTGTAACGCTTTGTTATCAAGTCTATAAAATCATCATCCACTTTCATATCTAGCACAACAGCTTCTCCTTGTTTGGCAATAAGTTTGTGATGAGCAACAAGCTTGGGCAAATCAATTTGTAACATTCCATAGTGACCATCTTTGTCGACTTTGTAGGAATTTCTTTTTTGTTGTATTCCCTCACCTAAAAATACATCACTATGCAAAAGCATTGCATCAATTCTTTCTCTATAATATTTTAACGCGTCTGACTCTTTTTTTTTATTCTTTTCCTGGTCTGTTTATAGTTTTCTTTCGCGATTGCATTCTTTTCTTTTTTAATTTGGTTAGTAAGAGTAACCTTATCGCGACCATTTTTTTTTGAATAATCTCACTAACCCACTCGTGTGTGCTTTCAAGTTTTGAGTTATCTCCGGCCATGCTTGATGGTAAGGGTAAGTCATGTGAATCTATCACTTCTTTGTCGATTCCAGCATCTAGATTACCAGTAGTTGGTTTACGGGGCTCTTCAGCGAATAACTGGGGTAATCCCTGGTACATTTGTTTTTCTTGTACTTCCTCACCTATTGCTGCCGGAAGAGCGGCTAATTGCTGACTTATTTTCGGAAGAGAAGCTAACTGCTCTCTTAGCTGTTCTGACTGACGTTTTATTTCGCTAGTTACAGGTTTAAATATTTCTGTGTATAATTCACGACTAGCTCCTTTTTCTAGTCTTTTTCGGATAACTTTATTCTCGTATTCTTTGACAAGCTCACTCGCTTTTCGCATTTTATCTGCTAATTCTTTCCATTTTAACAACGACATGTAATACTATAAGTTAGATTAAAATAAGATAAATTAAGATAAGCTGATATAAGTTAAACCAAGTGAATTTAAATCAAGTATTATGTAGTTTTTGTTTTCTTTTTAGCCGCAGGTTTAACTGCTTTCTTTTTAGCCGGAGGTTTAACTGGAGGTTTAGCCGCTTTCTTGACTGCAGGTTTAGCTGCTTTTTAATTTTTTCTTATGAGTTTAATATTTGCATGAGCTTTTTTAGCCTCATTTTGTTTTTTAACCAGCTTCTTTTCAAGACGTGTTATCTCACTGGGAGATTCAGATTTGCTTAACATTTTATTTTTATGTTTTCGTTCTGCTTCTAATCCTAGCAAATACATAATATTTGGCTTTTCTTCTGTTTTTGATAGACTCCCTGGATTTTTCAATGTTGGTCTCCAGACAGCAGGATCTGCATCTTTTTGTTTTGTAGGTCCTGGGAAATTCATCTTAACTTTTTGTAATGCGTAATATCTGACTTTATTAGCTTTACAACATTCTGCTTCTGTTCCAAGTTGTTTACCACGGGGGATTTGTTTTATTCCACAATACACTTTAGACATATATAATAATACTTGGATAATATAAATATTATCTGACTATTATTATAATGGAAATTTCAAACTATGACATGAAGACAGAAAACGGTAATTTTAAACAACTATGGAACTTTATGCCAGACTGTTGTTTTAGAATGTTAATTTGTGGTAATTCAGGATCTGGCAAGACAAACACATTAGTTCACATGTTGCTGAAACCTTTCGTTTATTACGACAAGATTTATTTGTTTGATAAAAACTTGGAGCTGTCTAAGTATCAGGTTTTGTCAAAAAAACTTGAAAAGATAGCTAAAAAGAATAAAATCCCTGTTGACGACATATTAGAATGTTCAAATGATGAAGTTATCCCTGTAAATACCTTAGATTCAGATAATCAGAAGATAGCCATTTTTGATGATTATGTTTGTGAACGCAATCAAAACGATATTATTAATTATTTCATCCAGGGAAGACATACAAATTGTTGTGTAATTTATGTATCTCAATCGTATTACAAAACTCCCAAAGACATTCGTTTGAACTTTTCTCATTACATTTTCTTTGCGACTCCGATTAATCGTGAGCTGTGTATGCTTTCCAAAGAACAAGATGTCAGCAAAGAGCAGTACAGAAAAGCGACTGACAAGCAGTACGACTTTCTGTATCTGGATCGCCCGAGGAAGTTGAACAAAAGAAACTCCACTGGTGATATTTAATCTAATCATATTATATATAATGGGGCTTTTTAATGATCTTGGCGAGGAAGTTCCTACTGGCAGTGTTACTTTTACAAACTTTGGTATTGTGCTGTCTGAGTATGTAAAGTAAAAACATTTGGTTAATTATCTTCACAAGGGTAGAAACCAGGAAAATGTTTTGAGAAGTGATCTGAACATGAATAAAAATAAAATCACCAATGTTGGTAATCCGGACGGACCAGATGATGCGATAACAAGGCAATATGCTCAAAGAAGAATAACAAGAATCATACGTGATTATAATATTGATAACATTCCAGACATGATAAAAAATTTGAAAACAGGTGTTGATGATAAACTAAGTCTGATACAAACAAAGTTACAAGCAAACCTTGAGAAAATGATTGAAATTCAAAACGGATTGAAAGATGAAATAAAACTTTTGAGTGATGCTTTGAAAGAGTTAGAAAAGAAAGAAGATGGATTGGAAGATGATAGCGAGCTCTATAAAAAGTTAGGCGAGAAAATACAAGTTGGTGTTGACAGTATTAATGAGCGAATCAAAGAAATCAATAAACAAATGGTTGATAACAATGAACTAGAAACTGCTATTGCTGATGCTTCAAAACAAATGAGAACTGCTTTTACTACCGATATAACTCAAATTAAAATATTAAATGAGCAGATAAACACCAACGTTGCTGATATCAACAAAAAATTTGAAGACATCAAAAAGAAAATGGTTGACGGCAAGTCGCTGGAGACTGCTTTGAGCAAACTGGTTGACACTGATAAACTTGAGACTGCACTGAGCAAACTGGTTAACACTGATAAACTTGAGACTGCTATTGATGACGCTTCAAAGCAATTGAAAGCTGCTCAGGATGAAAGAAGCAAAGCTTTTGATGGTAAAATAGCTTTTCTTAAAGAACATAATCAAAAGTCTGATAGCCGGCACACAGCAGTTATTGGTATAATTGCTGGGTTGAAAGTAAAAGTAGACTATTTAAGTCGGATTCTAATTCTTGAAGCTACAATAGACGGAATAAATATTATTCAAGATGCCCGTGATTATGTATCATACCCGACAAGAAAACCACTTGAAAGAACCAAACCTGATGGTTTTCTCAGGGCGTTTACTCTTGTAACGAATCCATTTGTAAAAACTGGAGAATATGCTACAGAATATCCCGGTGGTGGTAAACGTCCCGGTGGCGTAATAATTGTAAAACCTGGACGTTATATAGTTGAAGCAGACCTTACACATACAGTTACAAATACAGACATTGGTATAGAATATTTTAGTTTGTTTAATAAAGGTGGTCAGCCACGTCCTCAGCCAAAAATAGAAAATAGTAAACGAATACTAAAAGGAACATTTGAAGCATATCTTCCAAAATCACATTTTTGGATCATCTTTACAATCATAAAACGTGACGCTAAACAAGTTTTCAATTTTGAAAAATCAAGTTTTAAACTGTATTACAAAGGTGATTAATTTTATCTACTAATATGTACAATGGAACAACAAATTGTATTATCATCAGAAAAAGCGTCAATAATTAATAGCTCGAATACACCGAGTAATTTTACAACTGTATTTGACAGACCATTAATATTAGGTAAGAACAAACAGTATGGCATTGGACTTGATCAGATTAATTTCATGACTTACTCATGGTATAATATTAGTGAGGATTTTAATAACAAAGTGATAAGGTATCACAACGGAACAGATTGGAAAACTATTAGTTTTGCAAATGGAAATTACAGTTATGCTGATATCGATAATTACATAAAAGAAATATTGACTGCAAACAATGATTTAACTGATGACTCGCCTGTCCCGATAAGAACTGAGTTTGATTTATCAAGTTTTAAATGTTTGGTTACCATTCATAATAAATTCGTACTTGATTTGAGAGAATCAAACTTTCACACATTGATCGGGTTTGACAAAGATGCAGTTATCAGAGAAACTAAATTTGGAACTGTGACACCAAACATAACACATTCTATTGATACGTTGTACATCCACTGTGATTTGATAAGTAATTCTATTGTTGATGGATCATACGGATGTCATTTATGAAATAAGCACAGCTGATCTTACGAGATCATATCCTTTCAAAGATGAACCGATAAGAGTCGGGTTCTGTGAGGTAAACAAAACGATCATTAACAGTATTAATATTTACATAACCGATTTCTCCGGTAAGATTATTAATCTTAATGGTGTCCACACATCATTCCGATTTGTTTTCAAGGAATTAATGTAACATAAGTTATATGGCACGTTTAAAAAAAGTTTATGACACTAGTACGGGAACATATACTCAAGTTGATCGATTAACTGGAGCTGGCATATTTGACATTTTGTCAAAAGTTGGCTCAAAGATATTTAGTGAGTCTGTGAAAACAGCAGGTAAAAAAGCATTAGAAACTGCTGGAAAACAAATCTTAGAGAGTGGTTCTAAAAAACTTGGAGATGAAGTAGGAAAAATGGCTGCTGATAAATTAGTTTCAGTTATTAAACCTAGTAAACCAAAAGGTGATATAATTTTAAAAGAACTTACAAAAGCTGCCACAAAAGATGCAGCTAAAGTTGCGGCTGATAATGTAATTGAAGAAGATGTAAATACAAAAATTAACAGATTACTATCCGGAAGAGGAACCAAAAATATTCATGCTAGAATTAATCTATTAATTAATAAAAAATAATCTAATTACTAGTATATATAGATGTTTCGAAGTAATCAATATAATACTAGATATGAACATGTACCTATTCAGTTAGATATTCCTGTAACACAACCAGGAAATAATACCAGACAAATGAAAAGTGGTTATCAGTTTACACTAAATGACAGAAGTTCTTACTTTGATTGGTATAACGCATATTTTGAAATCAGTTTTCAAGTAAACAAGCTTGCTGATGGAGCTGTTTTTGTAGCCGCTGATGAAATTGCTCTTATTAATGATGCGGCTTCACTGATTGATCAAATGCAAGTAAGGCAAAATTGAAAAACAGTTTACGATGGAAATAATCTTCACAGATTTGTTAATGTCAAAAACCTGCTTGAAATTTCTGACGATTATGCAAAAACAACCGGAACAAACGAATACTTTTATTTAGATACTACGGCTGTGGCAGAATCTCGAAACGATCAAGCTGGTTATATTTCAGGATTTGCAATTCGCCATGCTTTAATCATAACTAATCAAAAAGTTGATTCTATAATTCCATTAAACAAATATTCCTTCTTTGAAGGTTTGGAAACAAACATGCTTCCTCCTAGTCAGATTCAAATCAGCTTGCAACTAACAAATGATAATGTGCTAATTGTCAAAGCTGGTGGTGATGATGGTAGAGTAGTTATTAATAAATTAGTTTTGTGGATACCTAGAATGATATTTAACCCAGATGGTTTAAGTTACGTAATGACAAATCATATGATATCAACAAGATGGACTTACCTCCGTGAAATGATACAAGAGAGTGGAAGTTCTGATCTAACTGAATCCGTATTTAGAATAACGGCTGGTGTTAAAAATCCCAAACATGTGTTTGTTTATTTGCAAAGGGCCGACAAGAGTTCTTCTCAAACACAAAATCCTTATCTTTTGGATACGTTTAAAGTAAATGCTGCTAATACTAATTGCTATTTACAATCAGCTAGACTGGAAGTTGGAAATGGAGTTCATTATCCAGAAATCGAATACAGTTATGATAATATCGTAAGAATATTCAGAGATGTTATTAATTATTCTTACAAGCAAAATGATAAAAACACAGGAACTTTAATAAACGTGAGCAACTTTAAAACTCTTTTCGGAATGATGTATTTCGATTTGAGTTACAAGAAAAATGAAGTCACTATTGATCCAAAACAACTAACTCTGAGATATAAATTAAATATACCTCCTGCTGCTCGATATAAAGTTTATACTCTGGTTCTACACGGGGAAGATGTTGTTATTGATACTGTCGGGAATGAACTAGTTATTGTTTAATCTAACTTATAATATATATGACTTACGTAAATTATTCAGTAAATTTATCAGATGGCCAGAAACGAAGTCTGGCAAAAGCATATGAAAACAAAAGTGAATTAACGCTCAGGCTAAAAAATAACCAACTAACTGGAAACTTTCCTATGCTACTTACAGCTACCCAGAGTAACAGTATTAACAAGGCTAAATCTGGCGGGCAGGGATTAGACATAAATATATCAAAATCGCAAATGAGATCTCAGTCTAAGAATGGAGGCTTTTTAGGTGCATTAGCTGGTTTGTTGACTAAAACAATTTTACCAACAGTTGCTAAATTTGTTCCAAAAGTATTAGGACCTCTAGCAACAGGAGCACTTAGTGGTCTGGCTAGTACTGGAATTGGTAAACTATTCGGAAATGGGATGGTAACTATTCCTAGTGGTAAAAAACAAGCACTTCTTGGATAAAATAAATTAACACTTGCGCAAAGAAACAAGATGATAAAGTCTAAAGGTTGTTGTCCTATTAAACTAACAAAGCAGCAACAACAAGATGGAGGATTTCTTGGAATGCTTGCATCATTAGGAATTCCATTGATTGGATCTCTTATTAGTGGTTTAACTGGAAAAGGTGTGCAAGTAGGTAGAAAAGGAAAAGGATTAAGAGTTGATCGTGGAAAAGGTTTGCAAGTAGACTCGCAAATTAGACCATATAGAAGTATTCCATTCATAAAAAAAAGTTAAATTTCAAAAACGAGTCTATCTCTAACTTAGATATAATAAAGTGGGTTAAGCAGCTAGGTATACAGAAATTCAGGGGAGTGTTTAGCAAGAACAAATTACCAACAACACAAAAAAAACAAGAATGTGGTATTATTAATCTTGATGATCATACTGGACCTGGTACACACTGGACTTGTTACTATGATAATTATTACTTCGATCCGTTTGGTTTGTGATTGTTAATGAAATTGATAAAATATGGTCTGCTGACTTGGTTGACATGCAATCGTTTTCAAAGTATAATAAAGGTACTAAATACTTGCTTACTGTTGTTGATGTATTTAGTAAATTTGCTTGGGTTGTAAGCGTTCCAAATAAAACTGGTTTAGAAATTACCAAAGCGTTCAAACAGATGATCAGTACAGGAAGACAGTGTAACTTGTTGTGGGTTGATCAAGGTGTGGAATTTTACAACAAGACATTTAAGCAATTTCTTGATGATAATAATATCAAAATGTATCACACGTTTAATTTCGAAAAAGTTGTAGTAATTAAACGATTTAACTGAACATTAAAACAGATGATGTGGAAATATTTCACAGCAAACAATACAAACACATATTTAGACGTGTTACAAGAAATGGTTGATAAGTATAATAATACAAATCATCGGAGTATTAAAATGGCACCAACTGAAGCAAGTGATGAGAAAAATAAAGGAACAGTGTATTTCAACTTGTATGGAAAAATGAGAAGTAATCAAATTAAGCCAACGTTTAAAATAGGGGATAATGTTAGAATCAGCAAATATAAAAGAACGTTTGAGAAAGGTTATACCCCGAATTGGACTGAAGAAATATTTGTTGTTGATGAAATTCAAAACACAAATCCTGTGACATACAAAATAAAAGATTTAAACAACGAAAACATCGATAGAAGCTTTTATGATAAAAGCAAAGCAAGAAATATTCAGGATTGAAAAAGTAATACGATGTGATTACAAAAAGAAACAAGCATTGATTAAATGGAAGGGTTACAATGAGGATTTCAATAGTTGGGTTCCATTTAAGGATATTGAAAATATTAAATATATCTTGAACTGAAATACAAAATAGCAAAGTGTAGAAAAATAAAATACTCCATGGTAAAAAATGATATGCAGAGCGATGATGAAGACTACTGCCCGGTTCCGTCTGACTTTGCTTAACGAGTTGCAAATGTTATGTTATTAAAATGATAAACCGGATAGATAAGTAGTATAAGAAGTGGGGGTATCAGCGGGGTTTCCCTCGCGGGGTGTTTGAGAAAACTAATGAAATATGTTGGTGTTGACTTAGGCGTGACTTACATTTAGATCTTGGTGTGTAAATGAGAGTTACGCCTGAGTCCCCCCCTGGTATATTTAATTTGTTTTTCTCGTTCCCCGCGATGGGGAAACTGTGCTGGTACCCCCACTTCTTATACTACTCTGATCAACCCGAGCAATGTCACGTCTTGCATTATTCTTTCTTCCACTTCTACTTTTCCTTTACTTTTTATTTCTTTTTTTTTTATTATCTTTACATGTTCTACTACATATCATGTTGTAGTTAATCCAGCTTATTGATACGTGTTAATAGCAATTGCCATTTATTATATATTTGTAAAACTCCATTGTAGGGGACGGTTGTAACTAATGTGGGTAGCATTTGTGGCTCGACCCGATTGCATTGTACTTGTACATATTTGGCAATAAAATATGTTTAAGTGGCCAGCGGCCATATTGTTTACATAGCAGCAGTACACTATTTTCTGTGCCGTAATGTCAAGATTTTGAACATACCGAAGCGCCGTGATACACAAGAGGCGGGATCCCGAAGAATGGCCGAGCGTTCACGATTGCGAGCACGCGCGTCTTTAGAAACTAAGCTTGTTGTACATACAGTGACGAATTATGGAAGACGAAGCACTTATGGATTGGTGGAGTGTGGTAGGTAAGGAGGCACGTTATTTATGATAGAGAATATTACTTTTTCTAGCACAAGACTAGGCCTTCGTTGAAGGTGAACTCTTTTACGTCTGTCCGTCCGTCCGTAAACTATTATTATAGCGACTGCTCCTCTGATACTGGATTGATTTTTATGAAACTTTACAGAAATGTTGCCCATGAGGTCTAGTTGATCCTAGCCAAAATACATGTCGATGAGAATTCAAAAATGGCCGACAAATCTAAAAAAAAAGATTTTTGAAAACTAGTTTGTAGCTATTACTTCTTGAAAACTATGAGTGATATTGATACGGGACTGTTTATAAAATGGTCAGGATGACATGATGTTGGTTTGTTTGTTTGTTTTTGTGGTGTTTTCCGTCATTTTTAACACATTGTAGCGACTACGTCTTGAAAACTATGAGTGATATGGATATGGGACTGTTTCTAAAATGATCAGGATGAAATGATGTTGGTTTGTTTGTTTGTTTGTATGGTGTTTTCCGTCATTTTTAACACATGTAAGGTTATATATGACGGTCGATTTTTGTGTGGTGGAGGCAGACCACCCATTTGTCCTGGGTAGAACCAGTACTGTACATCACCGCCACCCGTAAGAATCGACACTTCATCACTTACAAGTCGAGCTCTCAGTGGGATTTGAACCCGCAGCAGTGAGAGGTGACAGTTTACAACGCAACGTCGGCCATTCCGCCACGGAGACGCACTCGAGCCTGTAACCAGTTACACTACTAGTTACAGTCTTATTAACTACTTGGTAGTCCTGACGTGGTTAACATTTCTACAGCAAACTATCCTTTATTGTTCTTTATTTATATAGTTTATCGTTCACCTCGATTGATGAAAACGGTGTGTGCGTCTGCTTGGAAGTAACAGCAATTCTTCGTCCATTGGATGGGTAATGAAGCGCACTAATACCTGTCTAAGGTGGGGGCCATAGCTAATTAGAATGCGTGGCCGTTAAATCAATGTATGGGCATACTTTCCGTTTGGATGACTAGGCCAAGTATTTTAATAGACAAACGTTTGCCCGTTTCAGGCCCGTAGCCAGCCCTGAGCTTTAGGGCAAATACATTTCTAGGGTGGTCCGGGGCCAGGAATATATATTTTGTTTTACTTGCGATTTGTTACGTTTAAGTGCATATTCCATAATCGATTTTCAGCATGCATGACATGATTTTATTTGATATTTCATTCCATTAATATATACTTTCAAAAAGTTCTATCGAGGCATTTGGCATCGGTGTGCCTCAGCAGTTGGCCTCGGTGTGCCTCAGTGTGGCTACGGGTCTACCCGATTTGGGTTGATCGTTTGCTAGGATGACACTTTGCTATTTTCTCGGTGCTTTTCTCCATACATGAATGCACCGTCTTGTTTACGTGTTCATCTGAACCGATCAGTGTTCACAGAGATTGGTCTAAGTTAGGATAGCATGGATTTAGAGAAGCTTTCCGACAATGAAACATTGCTATTAACGAGGTAGGTTATCTAACAACTTTTACTAATGAGAGTATCGTATTTGCTTCGAAACAACAATATTAAACAGCTGTGGTTCAATCGTCTGTACTATTTATAATTCAAAAAATGTTGCAGAACCATTGTTTTACTCGAGGCTTACAAAACAGAAAAGGTAAAGGCCTAAATAACATGTGGGAACAGAATGCCTAAACGCCATTGTGTATTGCCAATTCAATAACAAATGATATGCAGCCTAGATGTCATGGGTCTGGAACTGTGTGCAGTGTTACCTAACTGTTTCAGCACGCGACTTAAATTTTACAGTTATTCTCCGCGGTTATAATATTTAATGCAGAAAATAATACTGTATTTGTCTGAATAATCATCAGTTATATAATATACTTACAGTTTTGCAAATGGGTCACAGAAGGAACCATTACTCAGTCCGAGTATTAACTTTAATTAACCCCACCCTTCTCCAAGAAGCGAAAACGGGGTTGGCTGGGGTATGAAATAAAACATTAATTTCGGCTTAAAAAACTGCTTATTGTAAAATTAAAACATTTAATAGGTACTTTTAAACAGGTTAGTGCATTTTTTAAACGTGTTTTATTATCTGTCGAAATAGCTGTTATAAAATCCTGCTACAACAGTTGTGGTCAGTATTTATTACACGCATCACAACAACAAGTATAGCGATACTAATTAAATAAGTACTACATGTTGTTCTCCCTGAGTACGAATACTCCTATCATACACCACCGTTAAGTGAACGAACTGTTTTATGGCACAATACCATTGCGGGATGCTTGTTTCCACGTTATATAAGTTTGAAACATGATTGTCACTCAAGAGTCCAGCTATAAATTATCAAATTCCTACGCTCCAACATCTTCCAGCATTGTTTGGTTTGGCGTACTTGCCCAGTGAGGTGGCGTCGTGTCCTTGATACTTGGCCTCTGCTCAAGACCCTGGTAATAATTCTCCAATGCGGGATATTTGGTAAACTTACAGCATTGACGTTTAAACATCGCCAAGAAGGGGTATAGGAAAACATCAGCCATGGTGAATTTCCCACCAACTAAGTAGTTCCGACCGGTTAGATACTCATCCCATCTCTTCAGCTCTTCTTCCGCCGCCACTGCTTTTTCCTTCAACAATGCCAGGTCCCATTCTTCTTTCTTTGTTCTGAACTTGTATATCATTATTGGCTCCAGAATCTTGGCCCTAATGTTGTCAATTTCAAACATGCGCTGGTAAACTTGTGCTCGTTCCGCAGGGTCCTTTGGAAATAATCTGTTACTATCAGAACTGTATTTCTCCTCAAGGTACATACAAATAGCGGTGGATTCGTTTATGACAGCATCTCCGTCCTTGAACGTTGGCATCTGTAAAAAGAGGAAATATTTACATGCTTGTGTGTAACTCAAGTGGCCAAACTAGAACATAATGCACGATTTTAAATATTATTTTCTACATAACCCATGCAACATTGCTAGTTCGACATTGAAAACCCAGCCGATCGCAGTGCTAGCTCGACATTGAAAATTCAGCCAATCGCAGAGCTAGCTCAACCCTGAAAAAACGAGCTTGACATTGAAATCTAGCCGATCGCAGAGCTAGCTCGACATTGAAAACCATTGAAAGCCCAGCCGATCGCAGAGCTAGTTCGACATTGAAGCCGATCGCAGAGCTAGCTCGACACTGAAAACCCAGCCGATCGCAGAGCTAGCCCGACATTGAAAACCCAGCCGATCGCAGAGTTAGCTCGACACTGAAAACCCAGGCGATCGCAGAGCTAGCACGATACTGAAAAAACAAGCTCTACCTTGAATGTCGATCTCAGACCTAGCTCGACATTGAAAAACCAAGCTCGATATTAAATGTCGATCTCTGATCTTCGATCTCACAGCAAACTTCACCATGGGGTGCATTTTTCTTAATTGTGTATTCATAAAAAATGCGCATATAGTAGGCCTATATATCGATTTGCAATTAAACCTTGACTACGGAAGCCAAACAGTTCGGGTTGTCAGATTAGCTGTAGTATGCTTAGGGAATGGGAGAGCGGGGACTTAGGGAATGGAAGAGCGGGGGCTTAGGGAATGGGAGGCGGGGAGAGTATTTTTTGCCCCCCCCCCCCCCCCCCCCCCTATGTGTTTTTATTCTGCATAACATTAGCCAATTATAACAACTAGTCAATTAAATCGTGCAACATCTCTCTGACGCATACAACTCCCCCCCCCCCCCCCCCCCCCCCTATGTGTTTTTATTCTGCATAACATTAGCCAATTATAACAACTAGTCAATTAAATCGTGCAACATCTCTCTGACGCATACAACTCTGGATCCGCACCTGTCTAACCTAAAAAACATTTCTAATTAAGCTTCTTACCTGGCCACGCGGATTTAGCTTCAGAATTTCTTCCGATTTATGTTCCTTCTTTGAGAATTCGATAAGCTTATTCGGGCATTCTTCCCAGAGTCCCTTTTCTGCCAGCACTAACATGGGCTTCCAACAAGGAATGGATCCAGAGCCCCAATATAAAAACATATCCTTGTTCGCCATGATATTATGTCTGTCTAATGGATACACTGTGACTACCCTGACGATAAATTGATCTTTTATTTGAATTCGGTAAGTAGGACATAGAAGTGGGACAGTAAACGGAAAATGGAACGCGTATACCCGGGGTTCGTCAATTAGAACATGGGCGAGTTTGTACAATCCCTTGTACCTAAACTTGACACTGCCGTTATTCGTCCATGAAATAGCCACAGTATAACGTCAATTCACGATGTATATACGGAGTGAAAATAGAGGCCCCAACAGAAATTATGAAACCAGCTCAAGATCAGTATTTTTTTTCTTTTCTTTTTTGAGCCGTCTTTTGACGACCCGTTTAATCTC